>MU915334.1:0-11280 GCA_036418165.1 Cooperia oncophora
ATCAACCACTGTCCGGAACGTCTCCTGTTATCATACATGACCCATTTTTCATCACAGGTGACAATTCGGTCAAAAACAGGTCGTTTCTGCTGCGCAAAAGCAATGCAGAAGGAACCTCGAGACGTGCCGATTCCTGCCGGTCACTCCGATTGTGGGGCACCCAATTGTCGAGTTTTTTCACCTTCCCAATGCGTTCCAGACCATCTGCAACAGTGGATTTGCCAAGGCCTAGCTCTTCTGCTATCTCTCGAACTGTTTGGGATGGGTCAGCCTCCAAAATCCCCCTAAAATCCTCGTCAGATATTGCTTTAGGTCGACCGCTATGAGGTTCATCTTCAAGGCTGAAATCTCCAGAACGAAATTTGTTGAGCCATTGCCGCACAGTGCTTTCTCTAGCACTATTGGGCCCCCACACCTGGTTAATTTGTTGAGCTGTTTCGATTGCGGATTGCCCCAATTTATAGTCGAAGAAAAAAATCGTCCGAAGTGCTCTTTTCACATGCTTGAAAAAATCTTGAAAAAGGGGGTTTATCAAGCAATGGTGAAACGGCAATTATACCATCAGATAGCGCAAGAAATTCTCTACAGGATGTGCTACTGAGAAGCAAGGCAGAATGAGTTTTTAATCAGCAGTGAATGTACAAAAAATAGGTGCACAAAACGCTGAGAACTTTCCGGACAACCTAATATCAGGGGTTGAAGTTCTATCTCATCCGCCATATTCTCCAGACCTTTCACCAACCGACTATCACCTTTTCAAACATTTTCAGAACTTCCTTGCTGGAAAATACTTCATCAGGATTCCAAGTTTTTTCTTTGATGGGATTCATCGACTGCTGTCACACTGGCAAAAGCGATTGATTTGAAGGTGCTTATTTCGATTAAATTCCGATGAGTATTAAGAAAGTTATGATCGTTGACGTGAAACCCTCAAAACGCTGAGAACTTTCCGGGCAACCTAATACAAAATGATGATTTGATTTGTCGCTTAAATCAAACGCTTATCATGTGCTATTTCCATCATCTAATGCTGGTCATTCCATACATGTCTAATGGATTTTGTTCTTCGTTGCCAAATTGAAAAGCACTGTTAATAGTGATGAGCGCAGTATATAAATACTAAACCGTCTTGAACTTTGGCATTATCACGGCATTATTACGGCTTTCTTTATGCTTTGAAATTTCGAAGGTCTTATAGGTCAGGATACTTTTTGACCCATCCCAGTTGTGGCGATTTGTCGTCGATTATAAGTAGGTCGCCATGCTGGAGGGCGGGGCCGACGGCGTAGCGTCCGCCGCGTACGAGTTCTCTTGCTTCATGGCTCGTTCATCCTGCTGAAGGGATCCTCATCACATTTTGACTGTGTTTGCGCCCTATTATGTGATTCTCCAGATGTGCTCATTCCGGGGCAGCCATTTTTTTTGGTGAAGTCAGAGTAAAGTATGAGTCCAATGTAGGCAGTTCCACAGCAGTTGCTGACTTCAATTTCTTGAACTCCCTTTTTTGCAGGACCATCTCGTTGTTTGAGCTTTTCTTTTTAGATTTTGGATCAACTTACTGGGACCTGTTGTTGGCTGTTTTGTGTCAGGTCTGTTATGCGTCTAATAAATGTGAGTGAACTCTAGGTTCAAGCAAAGCGAAGTATAAAATTGCGAATGTGGGGTAAAATATAGAGAGCTGCAAATAACAATAGAAAACCTTCACAAAATGGTGGCCCCGAATATCAGCAATGTAGCAGTGAATAGTAGATAGCAGACACTGTTGCTGCAGAGGGACTCAAAGGAATTTCCCTAGCGAATCCTTCCAAAAGGAGGTTAAGGACTCCGTGAAACCACGCTAATCCCTAGCTCCAACGACAGCACGTGAGTACGGTAATGGAACTCGAAAGTTGCCGCGCTGCGTCGCCGCGCGGCACGTCGCAACACAACGTGTGCGGCGTAGCTTGACCTGCCAACGATAGAATCGCCCTACTGCCACCTATCTCACACTATGAGTTCCCGTAGAGCCGTTTTGTTGAAGTAGGGGGAGCTATTGCTTTTTTTCAGGAAATATGTCGCCTGTCATGCCGCAGTGTCCCGTTTCTAACTGCGCTTGCAGGCGGAATTTGTTTTATTTCAAGGTAGGCAGCGTATAGGTCTGCCATCGTCGAGGAAAGACGGCTGTTTACTCAATCCACTGGTAGCACATCCAAATTTATCCATTAGTGGTCCTGACCGAGTTTGCAGTTCTCAGAACACATTGGAAAGATCTTTTGTAAGGCATTGGCTTGATATCGAGACTAAGGTTCCCTACGTGTGCCATACACATAACCTTCAATAGCAGATGTGTACGGGAGAAATGTTTCACTTGGTGGGACTTTAAAGCGATGTCGTAAGATACTGGCATGGATGTGACGCCCACAGTCTACTCCTATCAGCTTCAAATTATGAATGAGGTCACGCTTGTTCAGAAACCTTGAGTTTCGTTCTACATCTAGGTAATGCGAAGACGGTATGTGGAGATGAGGCTTCGCCAAAAAAGTTACGGATCTCGATCAGGAACGCGACCTTACTCAGCTTGTTCAAACTGCCTCAGCATCACCTCCTTTGATCCCTACTGCACCCTTCAGAGTTCAAAAATTTTTAGAATCAGCGCATACTCTTAAAGCATCTCTACCTAATTTTTTTTGAAGTTACCGTAGTTCTGCTAGAGTGGAACCGAAAATATTCGCGAAAGGTGGACACAGTAGTCCAAAATTTTGTTCGAACTGTTGCAGAACTTTCTTCCAGCCTAGTACATTCACTTCCACTATGCACTCCGTGCATTCAGCGACTTCCCGGGGTCCACGGATTCCGCGGTATCTTTGGAATGGAAGGTGACGGAAAAAATAAGATGAACTCAATAAGAAGCTCCACTTACCCAAATAGGTGTTGCTTTGCTGCCGAGTTTCGCTTTTATCAACCTATCTACATTTCTCGCTATCCCTATTTGAAAGTACCATGAAGCACCCGTGAACGCAAGGTTCACTGCACGGGTCCATATATCTGTTGAGTCGTTGGTAACGCTGAGAGAACCTGAAAAATATCATGCTGGAGCACAAAAAACGGAAAGTAGTATATTTCTCTCGGTTCCATAAAAAAGAATCGAAAATCCTTTCATTTTATAAAGTGACTTTGTTTGCCGGTTTGTATGTAAGTATGTATGTAAGTATGTATGTATGTATGTATGTCTGTCCGTCCGCAAAATGTTTCACGGCTTTGAATTACTAGAGGGAAAAACGACCGCTAGGCAAACCGGTAGCTGATTGGTAAGGATGTATCAACCCAGTGTTTTGATTGCGATAACAGCCTCCACTATATAAGACAACCATCGGTACACTCCGAGCGCCATTGCACGAGTGCTGGCGTGGACCAGCTGGACCGTGGCTCGTGCGGGGTAGCAGGGTGGGCGCCCAGGTGCCCTGCCTGTTCCTCCTGGCATCGTGCTCAGACCGCGAGCTGAAGCCACAATTGATATTGGAGGGAGCAGAGGGAAGGGTCAGCGCAGAGGGGGGGGGGGGGGGGGTACAGTCGATGCGGTGCGTAGGCGCCGGCGCTTCAGTAGAAACGCACACCAATGGATGAGGAAACAACCGCTAACTAAAAATTGCAAGCCGATCTATGTCAGCGTAACGAACTAAGAAATTGTTTTGGTTGTGATAACACTCTCCACTATATAAAAAAACCACTACACTCCACCATTGCACGTGTTGGTCGCGTGACACTTGGACATAAGCGCGTTTGGCAAAGGGGCAAGGTTGGTAGAAGGGGAGGGGGGGGGTGAAGTGTGGCGAATACGGAATGGGGTGAGGTGAGAAAGGTGGGAGTTAGTATCGAGTGACCCCCTTCTCCGATCCTCACTCCCTTGCGCGTACATCTGAGCCCATGCAGGGGAAGGAGGCATATGGATTGAATCGGGCAAACTGGGTACAGTAAGGGGATGCGTAGCGTACGCTTGGATAGGAGCAGGCGGCAAGACAGAAGGAAAGAACCGCCAGCAAAACTGCGGTTACATGTTACAGCAACGAACTAGGAAGCTGTTTGGATTGTGAATCGCTCCCCTATCTAAGCCGAACACTGGGACTGTGCTATTGCAGGAGTTGCTCGCTTGGGAGCTGGACGTGAGCACAAGCAAGGCGGTGGTAAGAACAGTGGCGGCGGCGGCGTAGTGTCCCTATGTTGCACCAGCTGCTCACGTGGCGGCTGCACCACGTGCGGGAGTGGGCGCCAGTTAAATAGGGTCAGTGGGATATGATGTGGTGAGGGGGATACCAGATGAGAACGGCGATTTCGCGATTAGGAGCACATAGCGCCTGCGGCGGTAAGGCGTCTACGGTTGCGATAAGATGAGAAGAAAATGGATCGACCGCAATCGGAACTGAACCGATTAATGTTGCATTATCAAATTGTGGTAGCGTTTTGATAGTCATAACACCCTCCACAACATAACACAACCATTTAGTGCACTCAGAACCATTGCACGGGCTATTCGCGTAGCAGCTGAGCGTGACCTGTAGGGTGGCTGAGCGGGGAATAGCTGAGGTTAGTTTGGGGATAGGTGAGGTGAAGGGGTACCATATTGGCGCGACCGACGCTCGCCTGAACAGGAGCACGCAGCGACTGCGGAGACCGAAGCATCCATGGCTGTCATAAGATGGGGAGGAGAGTAATCGATTATCCATGACCAGATTTTGAACTTTTCATTATGAAAGTGCCCTGCGATCATATGGCGCGTTTCTACATTCATTTGATTAGAAGACAGCGGTTAGTCACGACTCTAAAGCAGTTGCATGAGCCCGGCGAAGCCGGGCTTCCAAGAAGGAGGAGAGCTCGGCGTTAGCCGGGCGATCCGACTGGTATTCCTATAATCTAATGGGAAGTTAAGAATAAATTCAATTTCGGAACTATTCCAGGTAGTTTTGTTTGCTGCTCATGGGGGGGGGGCGTGTCAAGGTGTGATGGGTTTAGCATCGCGCTAGCCCGTTCTTTTTCTTATTTCTTTTCTGCAAGCGACGAGACTGTATCATATCGTTCCCATCATCATTTTCGGTCAGCAGGCCGCTCACCCGCTTTAGCAGTTGGAGAACGGGCTGATTGCGCAAAACTCAGCCTGGCTAGGACGCCCTACCATCCGTAGGCAAGTCTGAGACTTATAAAGTGGATAAAATGCATTATTTGAAAGATATAAGGTTGCTCCCTTGAATAAAAAAACAATGGAAGACCGATAAGTGCAAAAAACTTAAAAATTAGAAGCAACTAGCATTTCTGGTGCATTTATTTCGGCAGTTTTTTCTTGCGGAAAGATAGTTCTAGGAGCAAGGTAAGGATTTTTTCCTCCAATTCACACTTTCAATGAGCTTATACATTCTTCACCAAGGGAGCTGATCTCCAAAGCTTAGCCCATCCTCCCCACATGAGCCAAAAAAGGCGTCGTGGTTTCCTCATTTGCGCCGCTACGCGTCGCAGTCTTACGGTTAGAACTGAAGGCCCAAATGATGACACAGTGGTTTACTGTCTCCGCCCATTCTCCTACGACGTTAACATGTTAGATTTTATTTTTTAATCATTACCAGTCGTTGAGACGTGTCTTATTTCCCAATCGAAAAATAAAGGTTTGGTGCATATGAAAACCCCAGAAATTTGAAACTCATCTCCTTTGATGGGGAATTAACCGTGAAAAATCGGAAAAATTAACCGTAAAAAATCACGCTGCCTTGTGAATGCCTGATTTTCTCCCCTCATTCCAATCTATCTATCACCTTGGCACCTGCGATGAATGAGAAGTGCGGCCTTATGCTCGGTAACACCTAAGCCCAATCAAAGTTAGGTCACGACTTTTCACCTTTCAAGAACTAGCAGCTTCAGAGCGAGAAACAGAAGGTTTCATTGGATCAGGGTGGAGTTCGCCACTTATTCGGCTAACCGTCTCCATTGGGTCCCCTGTAGTTCTTGGGATTCCGTTCAATCTTTCCAGAACTGTACAAGAACAACCTGTTTTGCGTACTTTCAATGCGGCAGAGCTTGATATTATAAGAAATCTCCCTCTTGAGTTCCACCAGGCCCAGCAATGACGGAGAGTCAAAGCAAGGCTGTGTACTATCGGAAATAGGTCAGAGGAATACAGGTTCCGTCGTTTCAGGTCTCAAGTGTCTCGCGTTGCTTTGGCATCGCGAAGTGCGATGAAAGAGGCTCGGCAGGCGGGGTGATGGGCGCAACGTACATACGCATAGGACCCAATCCGCTCAACGTAGCAGCGCTGCGGCGTTTCGGCTCCCCCTGTGTCTGTGCCTCTCGCGTCAACTAGCCAGGACAGCATGCGATGCCGCTACTCACCATCAGAAGTAAACTCAGGTTGGACGCCGCGAGCGGCAAGCCTATCTGGGATGCCACGGTGTGCGTCGCTACTCCCAGAGGAAAAAGATTCCAAAGTAGATTTAGAATTTTTTTAGCTGGCGCATAGCTGGGAATGACAGGAACACCTATAGAAAATGCAGTGCCCTCCAGGATTGCAGACTAATGTGCACCAATAATATTCTTGAGGCCGATTGCTTCCAGTACTTCTGAAAATGGGATTTCTCATTGCAGCCTATAAGGATAAGATCAGATTGGCTATGAAGGCTTTAAAAGACGCATAAAAGCCTCGAACACTTGCAGCACTCTTTGGCTCTTTTTGCGCACTAACATACTGTTACAACCCTGAAACGAATTTTCTGCTGAAGCTGTCACCAACAAAGATATCCAGCACCCCATCCACAAACACCGCATCTCGTTTTAGGCGCTGGCGCCATTTCCACAACCACCTTTGCACTGAAATCGATACAAGGTTTCATCTCTTGAGAGCTATCCAGGACCCTGTTTATGAATAGAGCATTCATTTTTAGGACAGCGCTATTCGGTGCCGAGTTCAACTTGGCACGTCTTCCACCAGATTCGTAATAAACTCATCATTCAGCTCGATGGTAATTCAATGTTCTGATCACAAATGTGACGATCGCTTCAGCACTAGGGCCGTTTGGAGCCAATACACTTCGCCACGAACTTCTTCACTAATATCATTTTTACCTCGCACTTGTGCTAACTGAGGGGCAGGATGTACGACTTCTCCTGACATATTGCCTACCAAGTCTGCGTGAGTCTGAAGGGAGGAAATATCTTCGACTGAGTGCTCACTGCGAGCATAGTGCCAAAAGCAATAAGTTCGTGAAATTAATGTCGGGCTCATAACCAGGGCCTCCATTCCTGCTACTGTATATGCATGAATGTGGAAAACGTGGCAGTGCCAACCTGGTAACGGCAATTCTGCCTTCAGATAGCACCGGTGTCAAAACTGAATGCCAGGGTAGTGATCAGGATGCCAAATATCCCTAACGCGTAAGCTTATCAACTTTAAAGAAAGTTTGGCTGCGCCAACCGACGCCGTCGCTCAAACGGAAGTCATATCTGCGATCGGAGCGAATTACCTAATTGGTCAAAGCTTCAGTAATAAATTAGGACTTAAGAGTTTTATTTGCTGAGTGCGCAATTTCATTTTTCAGTAGAACTTCAGCTGAGTTTCGTAACCTATTTAAATAAAGTCGAAGAGCTCGGTAATCGCGACGTCAAACTTTTCAGCTTTCAACTGCTCCAGAAGTTGCTTGTCATCCAGAAGGTCTGAGAGATGAAGAAATAATAATGATGAACGAAAAAAAGTTACAAGAGAACTGATAATATAAACGGAACTGACGTGTTAATGTCTTCACCGAGATTTCAGAAATCATCGGAACAAACTGAAAAAGATATAACTCGAATTTAAAGCCTCGCAACAAGATGAGACATAAGGCCCACCATAAATACACGAATAGGGTTTGATGTACTGCTTGTCCATATGGGCTTCATTTGGTCTCTCCTTGTAGACCGAGGCGCACCAAATGGGCCACGTTGGATAACACGCGATCTAGCAGTTCCATTAGAAGAAAGAGAGGGATCAATCACAGGCTAGGGTGACCTAAAATACAAGGCAGAAACATTAGGCTATGTCGATCAATTGACAATCTTCTAGGTTGGCCTATAACTCTTAACATTTTTTCGAAAGATGAGATTTTCGCCTAACATAAAAACTAATATTATTAGGTTGTCCGGGAAAGTTCTCAGCGTTTTGTGTTACTATTTTTTGTACATTCATTGCTGATTAAAAACTCATTCTCCCTTGCGTCTCAGTAGTACATCCTGAAGAGAATTTTTTGCGCTATCTGATGGTATAATTGCCGTTTCACTTGCTTGATAAACCCCCTTTAAGACTTTTTGAAGCATGTCAAAAGAGCAACTTCGGACGATATTTTTCTTCAACTACAAATTGGGTCAATCCGCAGTCGAGACAGCTCGACAAATTAACCAGGTGTGGGGGCCCAATAGTGTTGGAGAAAGCACCGTGCGACAATGGTTCGACAAATTTCGTTCTGGAGATTTCAGCCTTGAAGATGAACCTCGTAGCGGTCGACCTAAAGCAATACCTGACGAGGATTTGAAGGCGTTTGTGGAGGCTGACCCATCCCAAACAGTTCGAGAGATTGCAGAAAAGCTAGGCGTTGGCAAATCCACTGTTGCGGATGGTCTGAAACGCATTGGGAAGGTGAAAAAACTCGACAAGTGGGTGCCCCACAATGACCGGCAGAAATTGGCACGTCTCGAGGTTTCTTCTTCACTGCTTTTGCGCAACAGAAACGACCCGTTTTTGGACCGAATTGTCACCTGTGATGAAAAGTGGATCATGTATGATAACAGGAGACGTTCCGGACAGTGGTTGGATGCCGACGAACCACCGAGGCAATTTCCAAAGCCGAATCCTCACGAAAAAAAGATTATGGTCACAGTGTGGTGGTCATCGGCTGGTGTGATCCACTATAACTTTTTGTCACCAGGCCAAACCATCACAGCAGAGTCCTACTGTGAAGAAATCGACGAAATGTACCGAAAATTGCGTCAGCTGCAGCCAGCACTTGTCAACAGAAAGGGTCCGATTCTTTTGCATGACAACGCCCGCCCACACGTTTCACAAATCACTATCCATAAATTGAACGAATTGGGGTTGAAGTTCTACCTCACCCGCCATATTCTCCAGACCTTTCACCAACCGACTATCACCTTTTCAAACATTTCTTCCTTGCTGGAAAATACTTCATCAGTCAGGACCAAGCAAAAAAAACCTTCGTGGATTTCGTGGATTCTCGACCACCCAGCTTTCTTTGATGGGGTTTCTCGACTGGTGTCAATGTGTGCTAATTCAAACGTGCTTATTTCGATTGAATCCGATGAGTATTAAGAAAGTTATGATCGTTTGAAAGTGAAACACTCAAAACGCTGAGAACTTTCCGGACGACCTAATAAAATGTTTTGCCTATGTTTTTTTTTGCACTGTTTGAAGGAGAAAATGGAGAGATCTTCCCTGCCGGAAAAATTTTTTCATATTTCTTACGATCGCCGTTTTTTTTTGTTATGGTAACCTAGGAACAATCGAAGGTCGAACCTCACAGAGAAGTAGAATATCATCTGAAGAACCCATTTATTGTTTTTGAATGCGTTATAGCTTATGCATTGAGGGGAGGGAAACAGCCTCAGTGAAAGTCAGTGTGTTTACACTCCCTGACGAGTCTGGTACCGACTAATCGCAAGCAGAGGAATATGCGGGTAGCAAGGTTGGCTTGGACAATATTATCGGGGCCGCTACTTACCATCACGTTACCCCCGTACTACAGAACATTTAATTATTATGTTATTATGTCATACTCTCAGAAATATTGGTGGCTTGAAGGAAAATAAAATGAGTTCAAACCGCTGGAAATGCCTTTTCCACGGCTTGTTCCAATTCTACCGTACATAAGGGTGCGAAAAAATTGAAAGTAGGGGTGAGGTGGAAAATTTCGTTCCATTCATATTATATGTATTTGTCGAATCCTTTTAGTGAATGTATGCATACTGAGATGATACATAGGCTCAAGATGGCCACGTTCTCTTCCACTTTAGAGGATTCGTATCATTTTGATATGACTTACTAGTTTATCCTAGTTTAGTTGTTTACTATTGTGCGCACTGCAAAGTACCATCGGTGACTGAAGTCTGTGATGGCAGTTTATGTTCTACAGGTACTATCAAAACGTCCCCCTTTCGTTTTTGCCGAGTTAAAAGATGACAGAATGAATTTTTGGTCTTTGATAATCAGGGATGTGGTTCCGGGATGTGGCACGCATTTTAGTTCCATTCACAGAAATAGTAGCTTACCGGCGTTATGACCTGTAATTGCGCGACAGATTATGTTCGAGTCAGTGTTCCCTATCCACAGGCGAATCTTATTCCGTTTTATCGACGGGTAGAAGACTCGGTTAGCCTGGGTAGGAAGATGACACGCACCACAACACCACTTTCTTTCGATTGTCCCTTCTTAGGGTTGACTCCAAAACGCCCTTATCAATTACTGCGATGCTGGGCAACTGATCGCGTTTGCCGCTCTACTCGTTCATGCAATCATGACGCCTCAAATGGTAAAGTTCCAAACAAGTAACTACATTTGAGTGTCTCAAAAAGTCGTAACATTCACACTTGCTACAAGATTGCCCACTGGGTCACAACGTGTTCGAGCCACAAGTGACATCTGCTCTGACTATGAGTTAGACTTGATGCCCTCTCCAATAGTACGGTGTCCGAAAAGCATGATCACTTCCGCATAAGAGATTTCAACCTGGAAGCCAAACCTTACAGGCAACGAGTCTCCGATAAAGTTTGTACATATTTTGTTAATTGGAATCGCTTCTCATTGAAATAAGCTTGATTTGAGAGAAAAGTCTGAATATATTACGAGTTCGAGACACCCCAAAATGCCAGTAGAGGAATTAAACGTTGCTGCTCGCGGACCCAGTTCGTTTAGCGGTTGGATATGACGTCGCTACAGATAAGGGAATAGGATTACATAGGTCAACTACTGAAAGTGCGAACTGTAGTCCTATCGATCGTATTTCGTTAAGGGTGCAGAAGATTTGCTTATGTAGACTTGCCGCTGCCATCTCTGATGCATTGCTATCACCACATCTTGGAACCCACCAATAATGTTCAAGTCCCACTCGCTTTATCGCACCTTGGAACAAACGTCCCACTATTACTGCGACATGAACCTGGCGATGTTCCCCTTATAAGATTCTATCAACTGATATCGTTTTTGCCATCCACCCACAGTGTTCCCGATTACTCCCTATACTCTCGGTACCAACATCCCACTAACAGGCTCTACGATAC
>MU915335.1:12769-26287 GCA_036418165.1 Cooperia oncophora
TTTGTAAAAATTTGTGCACAGGGGATCCTGAACATGCATACCACTTCAGTTTGGTGTAAAAATACGTGATACATGCGTAGCTTCATAACGCGCTACGAGCCCCGATGCTGTGACGCTTTCGCCCGTTGTGCGAAAACCAGTAGACCAAACTGCCCTGGGACAAAGTCTCGCTACCTTAGACGAAAAATTACCATCTAACCTCTGATCTGTATTTCAAAGAGTAGAACAGTTAAGGGTGGGTGCCATGATTTGAAGCAATCGCGTTGTTATGCGCTGTCTAGGGATAATGTTTCCTGAGTCTCAAAAAAGTTTTTTCAAGTCAAAAAGGTTCTGCTTACGGCGTATGAAATCTCTTTGAAGCTTGCGAATTCAATAGGTCATGTTACAGCTTTCTAAGGTGATCCGATGTAGCCTCAAACTTAGGGTGTAGAAAGGGTTGCATATTTATTTTGCTCTTGAGATGTGATAAACGTGTGAAGAATCAGCTGTTTTCTTCCTACACTTGCACTTTTTCACTATCCAAACTTTGCACCCATTCGAGATCAATTGGTGCCATGCTTGACCGGAGACAAGTAAAACTCATCCGAGCATGAGCTGGCCACTGCGTTTATTTTTTCTGGGCTGTTATGCGCGCACCTCCATTCCCAACTTGAATCGGGCTTGTAGCACATTGCAAAGGGTTTGGTCAGTTTGATGAACTCTAATCTTCTCCGCTAATTACTGATCTAATTAATTCTTGTTTGCTTGTCACCTATATCTATAAAAAACTTTTGCAAACTGATGTTCTCACCAATTTTTACTGTGCAAACGTCATCACCAAACGTCATCACAATTAGAGAGTTATGTGGAGAATGGTTTGCCTCAGTCGCAGTATTTGTACTTCTCATGTAGCCTTCCTGCACCATCAGGGAAATGTGAATGTAATGGTAAGCTTACCGTTACACTGAGAGAGCACGATAAGTGGTTTCGCATCCTAGCTGAGGCAGTGACTTTCGTCCGTAACTCAGCTTCTAGTCATGAAGTTGTTCTTATTATTCGTGAGCTGCATGCGTCGTTGTTCACATCCATGTGTAATACGGGGGAAATCTCGCTGCCAAAAATCACGACCTGCCACGAACGCGCCCCAGGCCATTTGAGCGTTAAGTCAGCCACATCATTCGCTGCGATTTGGCGATAGGCCTACTCGAAACAACATTTCTTTTCTGGATTACAGTACTGGTCACATACTCCTCCTTCTTCATTACGGACTGGTCGGATGCCGTATATCAGCCAGTAGGAGTGGGCCACACGTTTTGAACGCCGTTTCATCAGCCTTTTGTTGAAAGCGTATGTGGACAAGAAGTGGTCAGAAGAACGAGTAATACGATAGGTCATACTAATGGCTGGTCATGCTCATTTGCTCACTTCAACAACTGGTGCAGAAAGACTTTGGCACCGCGGAAAACGCAAGCCGCACTGACCCGCCCCGACAGTCCGTAATGATGAGGAGTGTATGTCCGTCAATTTTTTCTATTTGTTAATTTGTGGGGTGTTGGTGGTGCAGTGCAAATTTACTATCAAGCTCACAGGAAACAGCAATGAGTTCTTCGAGTCATGGGCCTGCTCTTTGAATCCGTTTTTGAAGTATGTTCTGTAGAAGCTGTTGGCTTCTCATTTGCGTTCACTCAAGTCAAGAGTAGTTTGGGGAAATTAAACTAAAACTAAGGAACTTTAAAAAAGAACAGGAAGAAGCGAAAAAGGATAGCTTTTCGAAATACTGAACGGAATTCAAACTGTGCTTCCGCTCTGATTACGGATTATGTTTCGTCTCGAAGTCACATAGTCGACTGCTAATCTGGATTTTTCGTCTTCGATTTTTGAGCGTGTACGTTGAACACACTCCCTCGTCCGTATAGTATAACTGTAGTTCTCATAACACAAAATCTGCACACCCTCTATATCACCCGCATATAATAAATTCGCATTCGTCTTGTTTGTTCTGTTTGCAAGTTTTTGTCTGTCCGGAAATTCGGTTCGACCTGAAGAACGACTTGGAGAGGTCGGGTCAAGGTGGGGATGGGTAGGGCATGGGACAAGAAATAAAAAGCACACTTGACCTATGGGAAGCCCGCCCACAGTGGGCGGGGCACTCGCCGAAAGTTTGGGGTTCCGCAGAAAAATGTTCATAATTCGCTTCCGGAGCAGCTTAAAGATGGGAAAAAAGGGAATAAGGTTAGTAAGGAGTCGCCAGACTAACTGTGGCAGACACATCCAAAATGGGCGGGGCGTACTCAAGGTGGGCGGTGCTTCTCGCAAAATTCAGTAACCCGGTTCGCGAGAGTGTTTGGAAGTCGCAAAAACTCAGTGTAGAATGTAAATATCTGGCGAATATAGGGCACGCTCAAAGCGTGACCCGCCCACAGTGGGTGGAGCTTGCCCTAAATCGCAGGGTCATTTTAAAAGTTTGTAGCTCGGTTCCAGAACACTCCAGACACCAAAAAAAAGTGGACTTAAGGTCAGCAGAGGGTCGCCGGTGAGGATTGTGGGGCAAAAACATTGTGGGCGGAGCCTGCTCCGAGGTGGGCGGAGCCAGACAAAAAGGTCTGTAAAACGGTTCCAGAGCACTCCGAAGACCGGAATAAAGTGAATTCAGGTCAGCAAGGGGTCGCCGATTGAGAAATGTGGGGTATACATATTGTGGGCGGGGCCAGCCCGAGGTGGGCGGAGCCAGACGAAAATTCTCTAAAACTGTCCCAGAGCACTTCAAAGACCGGAAAAAAACGTGGATTAAGGTCAGCAGAGGGTCGCCGGTGAGGATTGTGGGGCAAAAACATTGTGGGCGGAGCCTGCTCCGAGCTTATGTTGTATACCAGTCGGCTCGCCGGCTAACGCCCACCGGCGTGCCGACTGGTATACAACATGAGACATTTTGTCGCTGTCACATGAGTTCGTAATTATTCACAGTGTATATTATCGTGATCCAGTGGTACTAATGACATCTTAAAAAAACTGTTAACCACTGAAATAGACACCTAAATCGCTTCGATTAAAGTCGAAATGCTAGTCCTTGCTGGAAATCTTTTTCCAAAAAAGATTGATGAGATACCGAACCTTTCATAAGAATGTCGTGGATTGCATGCTGAAGACTGTTTCGTCACTTTCGCAATGCTATGTTCGGAAAGATGAATTAGTCGACATGAATCATTCTTATGACATAGCACCGAGTGAAGTATTGCACAAACGAAATATGTATCGAGGCAGCGGAACGAATTCGCTAAGTACTCCTAAAAAACCGCGTAGTTGTCAATCGCTGGAAATAGAGATCGAAACTGAATGTGAGGGAAGGAGGTGGTCAGTGACTTGACAATGAGGGGAAAAGAGGGCGGCAAAATCGCGAAATAGGGCCGTCTGGCTGGACGAGTTTTCCGGTCCACAGTTGTTTACTCCATGCGAAAAAGCACCATATGGCCACCGCCTGGGTGCATATTCTGTCTTACGGTGGCTGTTTCCCCTCCTACAGCACTAATGCTGTACAGCATAAGGAGCTCCTGCGCCAAATGCCGTACAGCATAGTGAGGGAGTAAAGTTTGGAATATAAACTTTGGAAACCTCTGGCGAAATGCTGCGATTACTGTGAGCCAGCAAATAACAGCAATAATAAAACTGCTTCATCAGTGAATCGAAGCAGCGCCATAAGCCTTCTACCATATGTAATGGACGCACGCCCCGCCCACAACGACAAAAAAAGTCGATGGAACAGAGGGACATTTGGGCAGGGTTCAACATGTCCGTGGTATGTTGTACTCGCTCACAGACGTGTTTCGCACTTCCCAACCGGTAACTCCTCGCTGCCCTACCCACTTTCCCGGCGCCTGGAGTGCTGGGAAAACATTTTCAGGGTTTTGCATTTGGCCCACATCGGCGCACGCTCCGCTCAGAGCGGGTGTGCCTTGCAGCTCTGGAACCAAACCACAATTTTTTGAAATAAGCACCTCAACTTTGGGGGCACGCTTCCTTTGCGAGCGGGTCGCAACACACCACGGATATGTTGAACCCTGTACAAATATCCCCTTGTTCCATCGCTTTTTTTGTGGTCTCCAACTTTGAGAACTGAGCGCTGAATTTTGTAGAGAGGTCTGAAGTATCTGAAGTACATCCTGCCTGGCTCGGGTGTGTCTCTTGCGACTAGTCTGTCCCCAAACGTTTGTAGACTTTCCTGCTCTTAACTCGAATTATGAATTTTCGTTTGCGACACCGCTCCCCTTCGGCGCATGGCCCGCCCGCTCTGGGCGGGGTTTAGCATGGGCGACGTGCGCTCCGTAAATCCT
Organism: Cooperia oncophora; assembly: GCA_036418165.1. Taxonomy (NCBI): domain Eukaryota; kingdom Metazoa; phylum Nematoda; class Chromadorea; order Rhabditida; family Trichostrongylidae; genus Cooperia; species Cooperia oncophora. Next base: position 17,077 of record MU915335.1, read on the forward strand.
GCTCCTGACCACTACAATCTTGACCCTCTCCAAAGTTGATCTGCAAATTGGCAGTCTCCATGCAAAGAGTATATACGGTATCAGACACTGCAAAAATTCCTTACCTCAGGTTTTCGATGGATTCCTCAGGTTACGCCCACAAAAATAAGGTTTGTGAAGCGCTTAGTTGCGAAAAAAGACGGGGTTGTTTACGCTATACGAATTACAGTGCTAACTATTGAGTTATGAATTAATGCAACTTTTGGGCTGGGAATTCTGCTTATTTTCAGCACTTGAAAGCTAATTGCTGGGATGACAATCACGATTCTTTGAAATTACTGCATAAAATTAATAAAAATAAGCCGCGGTCTTAAATTGCTAGCATATGCTCACATGCGATGCGGTTCGATACAACACTGCGTTGGCAACAGCCTAAAGAACTTCATTCATTTCATTTGAAATTGAAGTAACGCTGGAAAAGTATCCGGGCGGTCGAAAATAATAGAATTCGGCGGAATTTGGCTCCAGTAGCCAACGTAGGTGCACTTCTTTTCCAACGGATGGGGAGGGGGGTGGCCATGTGCTTTATTTGAGTAAGACGGCGGTTGGGACGTTATTGCTGTTTTTAGACATTTGTAACCGTTTTTTGTCCAGCACACTACAGGATAACATTTATCCGATATGGGAGCTCTTCGATTCTAAGCCTCGTTCAAATGAGGTAAACAGCCCGCCCACCCATCTCTGAGAAATGTAGTGTACTAACTGTAAAAGGGGTGAATTTCTCCTATCAACATGTGTGTCGTTCATTCGGTTTCTGTGGTAAAAAAGCGAATTGCCAAAAGAAGATCCGATTTTATGGGAGGGGGGGGGCAGTGGAGGTGCCACCGCATAGCTTCTACTCCATTTCTACTATAACCTCATTCTCATGGACTGCGCCGCGAAGTTTTCTCTTTTCATTGTTTTAGTTTAAATGTCCTCATGAGATTTCTCCAGGGCAAATCAGCAAAGCCCGTGGCAGCATTTATAGCTGGTTTGACGGCTCCACCTGGACGGAGGATGGGACATGCTGGTGCTATCATCAGTCACGGAAAGGGTACTGCAACGGAAAAGATCAAGGCGTTGAAAGATGCAGGCGTGCACGTAGGTTCTAATTTCTCATCATAATAAGAACCTCAGAGGCTGTGTGCGAAGCCGTGTTTATTTACTCTTGTGCTTACAGGTAACAGACTCACCGTCAGAACTCGGCACTACGATTTCCAAGGCCCTATTAGAAGAAGTAGCTCATCTTTATGATTAGACTTGCACTTGCACCTTGACAGGCAGCCCAGCACTTGGTGATTACTAGCCCTAGGCAAGAAATGATTTCTTGACACGCTAATATACGTGCCTCGTTTTAGTTTCGCACTTACTGCAATTGTATTCTCTCGCCTCACCTCTTTGTTGTCAGGTTGATTAATAAATATTTTATCCTTCCTTATATTGATTTAAAGACAGTTCCGGCAGTCAATAGGTCCGCGACTGCATTCTGCATCGTTAACCGCGTTCGCAGAGAGTGTACTACTTTTGTCACTCGAAACGGCGAGGCAAAGAAATTAAAGACGCATGCCTATTAAAACCATTGCACCACGATTACTTTCACTCTGCAAGGCAACGCTTACAAGCGGAGTGCACATAGCGTTGCCTGGAGCGTCGTAGGTTGATTTCCTGTGCTCTTGCCGAAGAACTGGTTGCACGTCGGAATCCTGCTGATTGGGCTTGCCGACATCCGACGGTTTAAGGCGCCAGCTGCACTGCTAAGGGGTCTTCTGTCCGGAGTGTTCCTAAGTTTTCTTACGTCTTTCTCTAGTGGGAATTACTTATGGTCTACTGGTTCATAGTTTGGCCCCTAGAACCCGTAACGCTTGATCGCGGCAATCGTCCTTGAGGTTCATGTAGGAATCCAAATATGCCAACATGACTTTTGGTAATGCATGTGTTATGCAAATGGCGCCTGAATATTCTACTTCGGCATTTTTATTTTTTCTTCTCCGGAGCAGTCATTTGAACTGTCTGTGGACTCTCTATGCCAAGTTAAAGTGCTTTCATGGAGGCGAGGTTCTCCGCACAGCCCTAGGGGGTTGAAGGAGTTTCGGGTGTTGGTGAACCATTTTCAATTCAATTCTGTTTAGCTTACGTTTATCGCAGTTTTGCATAACAAGCCCTTCAAGTACCCCCCCCCCCCTCCGAAGTTTATTAGCACCTCTAGACTTTCAGGGTTCAGGTCTTGCACGGTCATTGTCGATGGTTCCGGACTGAGAGTCTACCCACTTTGAGCAGTCGACGAAAAAAATTTGACTTAGGCTGCGTTTATACTTTGCGGCAGCGTAGCGTAGCGTAGCGTAGCGTAGCGCAGCGTAGCGTAGCGCTTCCAGCGTACGCCAGCGGCAGTGCCGAAGAGAGGATGCATATCGATCTAGCTTCACCAGCGTCACCAGCGGCACGCTGGCGTACGCTAGCGGCACGCTAGCGTACGCCAGCGTTTCTCCAGCGTTTCACCAGCGTTTTGCTAGCGTTTGCAGCGGCAGGGGAGTAGAGACTATGGGAGAGCTGGAGGGTACAAAACACATCGATTGCGCGTCTCTCACTCGCCCTTAGTCTCTACAATGCACATCGCTTCTGCGTCTCCGACGGCCACATAGTCTCTACAATGCACATCGCTTCTGCGTCTCCGACGGCCACATAGTCTCTACAATGCACATCGCTTCTGCGTCTCCGACGGGCACATAGTCTCTACAATGCACATCGCTTCTGCGTCTCTCACGGCCACATAGTCTCTACTCCCTGCCGCTGCAAGCGCTAGCAAAACGCTGGTGAAACGCTGGAGAAACGCTGGCGTACGCTAGCGTGCCGCTAGCGTACGCCAGCGTGCCGCTGGTGACGCTGGTGAAGCTAGATCGATATGCATCCTCTCTTCGGCACTGCCGCTGGCGTACGCTGGAAGCGCTACGCTACGCTGCGCTACGCTACGCTACGCTACGCTACGCTGCCGCAAAGTATAAACGCAGCCTAATCATGGCATTTTAAGATTCTACGCCTGGTAGGATGGTCTCATCTACCTGACTTTTTTTTAAACATTCCCCCCCCAACACAACGGAGGTGCTCATAAAGCATTCAGTAGCCAGGCACAAGTCAGGATTCCATGTTTCAAACAGAGTGCCGCGGTCTTTAAATAAACTCTTAGACTGAATGTTTCTTAAAAATTTCGCTCTCGCGTTCTAGACGGTTGGCCGCTCTTAATGCTACTTCAGGGTCGTTCCAATGGACGGAAACTTCTTGAATTAATAGAGCTTATGTTCATCACTCATAATTCAGTGCTTTATCTTGTGCTCTCTTTCTAATGTTTTTTTCTTTACTTCTCTCGAGATTCGTTTTTTGTTTTCAATCACTTGTTGCTGTTGTTTTTTTCATATAAGCGCGAACCTTGTTCGCGTCCTCTGGTAAAGATAAAGAGACCAGGGCGATACGGAGCTGTCTCCTAAAGGCAGCTGGCCACGTTAAATCACTCAAAGAGAGCCAGAAGACTAATACGCTGCGAAGAGCGAATTCCGCGACCCTGAAGCAGGCGCTGCATAATGCCTTTTCCAAAGAAGGTGCCCTTATAAGGGCCCTAAGCCACAACTTTACGTCCCAAACGCCCACCACGCCCGCCCGCCCACAAATGGACGACCGTCCAGAAGTCTAATCGATCAATTGCTAAGCAAATTAGAAGCGAAGGCACTGGTATGAGACGGCCGTGATGATGGATATATTAGTACATATATGCAGCCGTACCTTCGGTAGCGGTTATTGGCAAGATGCCTCCGGGAAACTCGTCCAAAATTGATTACCAACACAGTGAAAATGGAGGCTTTTTTTGCAGGATTTTGACCGTTTCACTCCGTTCTTTCGCCATTTCCCCACTAGATAGCATTTTAGGCCGAGCACCAAATCATCGTGTCCAACTGCCTTTAAGGCCTCAATTCATCATATCTTTATATCTTTGTCAGCTTACTGTATGTTCAGCGCTGACCCACATTCCAAAAAATGAATGATGCGGCGTCACCTGATGTTAGAATCCATTCTCTACATAATATCAGGTAGACTGCCCATAATAGCTCTAGGGACGTGGACACTGGGGCCGGACAGGTACCGCAGTGACCCCAGCACCAGTGGAAGCGCGCATGCGTTGGTACTTATCAGTTCACTCATCATTCCATACTCTCGCCTTCAGTCTCTCACCCGTATTCTATATGTGGTTTTATCTTTCACTGTTTCTCACGGTTTAATGTTAAGAACCACCTGCAAAATTGAAGGCCTTGAAGACACCCCGCGCTGAAGCAATTCGTAGGCATCCTTCCTTGTACAAATGGTCAGCTCTCAGTCTTTAGGATTATGCCCCTTGCGGCTTCACAGTGTGTAAAGAAGGCGCTGTAGCTCTCAAAACTGGCAGCTCTCACGCCTCCCTATATGCCCATCCACTGAAAAACAAAGGCTGTTCTCTGTCACAAGACTAGTTTTGGCACCGCGGATGTCACGAGTCCACTTCTTGCACCGCGTTTCTCATTTTTTTTTCGTTGTTGGATGACACTAGCATTAGATGACGTGAATAAACGCATTAGCTGAGCAAAGGCAGCTTGATTTCGTTTGTTTTTTGCCTAAATTAGAAGATACGGAGAACTCGTTCAGAAGGGCTGCCAGGTCCTTACTTAGGGTGTTCTCCACTATATTTTACTTTTTTCATTACTGGAGAGTCACTTAGCGACTTTGACGCCTCTATCCACAATTCCCAATCGCGGAGATTGTCTTTAACCAGGATATTTGCAACGGTTTCGCCTGTTTCCTTCTTCACTGGTGAATCGACTGGCACCTATTAGGTCATATTCGAAAAGAAATAACTATGCCGCAGGAATGACCTTTAACAAGCGTTATTTATTAGGTTCCGACTCGAAACCGTCAGGCTCCGAATGCATAATGCGAGAATAGAATCCGATGAATGAGTCGCTGTCCAAATATTAGTTTTCAAGGGATTTACAAGTCACCGCCGCATAAGTGTAGAATTTTATATTCTGGACTGATTTTTCAAATCTATTTGATGTGCGACTCTGATGCCCGCTGCAGCTGGTCATGACACGCGTCGTTTATTGCTGAACGATGTCAGTCAGGATTGCTGTTCATTAATGTCTGAATTTTTGAAAACAATAATGCAAAGCTTAAGGCAGTTGCACGATGGTTTCTACTTCGCCTAAAATACTAGTAAGGGAGCAATATAGTGGGGGAAATGCGCCGCGAAAGAACGGAGTGAAACGGTCAAATCCGGCGAAGAAAAGCCTTCGTTCTCAGTGACTTGTAAATCGATTTCGGACGAGTTTCCCGTACGCATCTTGCCAATCACCGCTACCGAAGATACGGCTGCATATTTGTACCCATATATGCATGCAGCATCACCGGCGCTTCATACCAATCCCTTTGCTTCATAATTTGCTCAGCAAATGAATGAATACGAGCGTCAGAAACGGTCGTCCGTTTGTGGGCGGGCGGGCAAGGAAGGCGTTTGGGACGTAAAGTTGTTGCTCAATAGCGTTATAGAGCACCCTCCTTGGAAAAGGCTTCACGCAGCGCCTGTCCGAGGTCACGGAATTCTGTTAAGCCAGTTGTACAAATTCCTACACCTGTATAGCGATTTATCGTGCCAACTGCCTTTAAAGGTACGATAATTTGGCATAAAGGTCTAAAACGGTAGGCAGGAATGCTTTACAGCGCGTGGGGAAAATGACGAAAAACTGGAGTGAAACGGTCAAAAACCTGCAAAAACCCTTTGTTCTACACGACTCAGAGAGCAGTTTCGAACGAGTCCCGATGGCATCGTGCCAGTAACCGCTACGGTAGGTACGGTTGCACGTGTGTACTCACATATCCATGCAGCACCGCATCCGCTTCATGTCAGTCCCATAGCTTCATACTGTACTTCACAAATGAAGCGATACGAGCGCCAGGTACGGTCCTCCATTTGTGGGGCGGGCGCGGTAGGCCTCCGGGTCGGCATGTTGCAGCTTGACAGGTCTTTTTAAGGGCACCCCCGTTCCTCGAAAAGGCGCTCACGTAGCGCTTCTTAAGCAAATGAATTATCGGAACAAGAACGGAACGCTCGTCCATATGTGGCGGCAGGCGTGATGGGCGTTTGTGCGCGAATATTGTGGCTTGATGGGGCCCTTATAAGGGCACCTTCCTCCTGGAAACCGCTATGCAGCGCCTGCTCCAAGGCGCCAAATTCTATCCTGCTAGGCGTATTAAGCCATACCAGCATCGCCCTTTAAAGGACAGTGCACGATAAATCCCCAAGACGACTAGGATCAATACTCCTGGCAGGATAGAATTCCGCGACCCTGGCAGGCGCTGCATAGCGGTTTCCCCGAGGAAGGTGCCCTTATAAGGGCCCTATCAAGCCACAACATTCCGACCCAAACGCCCGCCACGCCCGCCCGCCCACAAATGGACGACCGTTCCTGACGCTCGTATTCATTCATTTGCTAAGCAAATTAAAAAATACTTATGAAGGGAAGGGATGGTAAGAAGCGTGCCCGTGACGCATGCATTGCACAGGATGGGTGCTATGCAGCCGCAGCCATCTGTTCAGAGACGGTGCGGGTAAGATGCCTTCGGAAGAACTACCGTGCGAAATCCGATTTTCAAGTCACTGAGAACGGAGGCTTTTTCTTCGCAGGATTTTGACCGTTTCACTCCGTTCTTTCGCCATTTCCCCACTATATAGCGCCCTACTAGCATTTTAGGCCGAGTAGGAAACCATCGTGCCAACTGCCTTTAAGTGCGTGGTTTGGAGCAAGACTTCCTTTAGCATGATCTCTTGTACGGTTCCAAATGGAGATAATGTTGACTATGATCGGCTGATTGAAACTCGATAGATGCTTGTTTGTATAGTGTAGTTCGCTGCGGACGGTTGGGCGTGTCAGGCGGGATGAGTTTGGCGCGGTGCCAAACCCGTTCTCCACCAGTTGTTAAAGCGAGCAAGTGATATGACTGTATCATATCGTTCCGTATACTCGATTTTCTACCACTATTTTCGCGTTTGCGCTTCAACAGAGGCAGAGAACGGCTTTAAGCCACTCATACTGCCCTGACACGCCCAACCGGTCCGCAGCGAATTAGAGTGTAATAAACATCCTCTGCTTCAAAATAAAGACGTGCTGGTCGTGAGAGTTGCGCGTGATTCTAACTGTGTATGGAAGTCTGTCGTAGAACGACAAACACTTACAACATGGTAATTACAACGTTAGAGGTCAGGGCTGTCAACACCCACTGCCATTTGCTACTTCCCCTCCTGGCAGCAGATACCCTCGAATGTTAGCAGCTTGACAGTCCTTCTGAGGGCACCCCTCCTTGGAAAAGGCGCTCGTGGCGGCTTTCTTAGCAAAATGAATTAATACGAGCGTCAGGAACGGTCGTCCGTTTGTGGGCGGGCAGGCGTGATGGGCGTTTGGGTCGGAATGTTGTGGCTTGATAGGGCCCTTATAAGCACTTCTCCTGAAACGCGCTATGGCAGCGCCTGCTCCTAAGGCGGCCAAATTCTATCCTCTAGGCGTATTATGCTACTCTAGGCTTATACCTTTAACGACAGTGCACGATTAAATCCCTCAAGACGACTAGGATCAATACTCCTGGCAGGATAGAATTCTGCGACCCGGAGCAGGCGCTGCATAGCGGTTTCCCCGAGGAAGGTCCCCTTATAACGGCCCCATCAAGCCACAACATTCCGACCCAAACGCCCATCACGCCTGCCCGCCCACTAAATGGACGAACGTTCCTGACGCTGGTATTAATTCATTTGCTAAGCAAATTATGAAGCGAAGGGATTGGTAAGAAGCGGCCGTGATGCTGCATGCACACATATGGTGACCTATGCAGGGCATGCAGCCGTATCTTCGGTAGCGGTGATTGGTAAGATGCCTACGGGAAACTCGTCCGAAATCGATTTTCAAGTCACTGAGAACGGAGGCTTTTTCTTCGCAGGATTTTGACCGTTTCACTCCGTTCTTTCGCCATTTCCCCACTATATAGCGCCCTACTAGCATTTTAAGCCTAGTAGGGAACCATCCTGCCAACTGCCTTTAAGTGCGTGGTTTGGGAGCAAGACTCCTTTTAGCATGATCTCTTGTACGGTTCCAAATGGAGATAATGTTGGCTATGATCGGCTTGATTGAGAACGCGTAAAAGCTTGTTGTAATAACATTCTCTGTTCAAAATAAATGGGTCGTGAGAGTTGCGGTGATTCTAACTGTGTATGGAAGCCTTTCATAGACGAAGCTCTCCAGAACAGTTACATCATGATTTACAGTGTACAGCCCAAGCTATCAACACCTACTGCAGGTGCTAGCTCCTGCAGAGACCCTCGGCTTTTCTCAGAAAAAAACTACTCTTCCCCTACAAATATAACTTGCTGCGGGAGCTTCGCACGAAACCCAAGTAAATACACGTTTTTGGCGGACATTTTCCTACAAGCTAACAAAGATGTGAACTGGGACACAACCACGTGGTGAAAGACGCGGAAATGGCCTCACGTGCGCGGAATTCGCACCGAGACCTATAAACGTTGAGCACTTTATTCTTTTATGCCCCAATCTTCGAAGTGCTTGGTTTTCCACTGACACTGAGGACAGATTTGGCCAGAAATTCGTCCCGAGGGGTAGTTTGACCTCCTGAACACAAACATCACATCCGCTTGCCCTGAAACCGCCTGACTCCGTCGCCAAAACACCCTAAATCACCGCATTCGTTAAAAACGTGTCCCCAGGGATAGTTTGAACTCCTAAACACGGGTACCCGCTTAGCGAAACTGCCTGACGCTCGCGTTGGGAGCGACGCCACCACGTGCCTATTTTGACTCCATGCCAAGCGGTGTGCTAGAGCAGTTGGGAGGACACAGCGAGAGAAGGGCTGTCAGTTCCACACGATAGTGATCCTTTCGTTTACCAGGACTCACCATCAGTTCTAGCAGAGGAAGGGATCGCGTTCTCTGAGTCAAGCGTCACGTTGAAGAAAATTGCCCGTCGATACGACCTCCTATAAGGGAAAGAACTCCCTTACGTGACTACTCCGCTGAACTTGGCTGCTTATGGTAAGCATGACGCAATTTTGGATGCGGTTTTGTTCCAGCTGGGTCGCTTTTCAGTGTCGCGATATCTCATCCTACACTACTACC
>MU915336.1:4229-18315 GCA_036418165.1 Cooperia oncophora
TAGCCGAAAAAAAAACAGGCTGAACCGTGCCTAACCCAACCTCCATCATCCGCAGCGATCAAGACTGTAGTACGCCTCAGTGCGTTCTACATACGAAAATCTTCAGAACAAAGTACGTACCCAGGATCCAACGTCTTCTGTAGATCTTTGTCACGTGGGTACCAGCTACCATTCACTAGCGCCACACCATCGCATCCACTTTTGAATGTCTGCAATACTACGAACAATGCTCTACTCTCAAATAAGAATTTTTGAGACGACAAAAAACCTCTGATTTATTCGGCTCCTGTCATGTTCACAAACACAAAATGAATCATTACCAGTTCTATATGAGCTTTAGCTACGACTCTTCAAAAAATAACACCTCACCTTGTACGTGTGACATAACCAGTTCACCGAAACAACTCGATTTCGGAGTAAGACGTATTGATCCGCCGGTGAAAGGGCCTGAATAAAGGATTCCATAAAAAAACGTGCAACCCGTATAAAAAAATGAGAGTCTCCCATTCACTGCCCGATTCCTTTACTGAAACGAAATTCCTCTAGAAAGTAAGCCACTCGAAGAAACATTCTGCGATCATCGTATAGGAGGAGACTCAACCATTACCCATTAGAGCTGTCAATAAGTGGAGCTAATGGGAAGACGTAACCATCGTAAATCCTTGCCCTATTCAGGGTCTTCCGGCTATCATAGAATCAGTGTGTGTCCAAATGTGGCACAGGCAAGATGAGGGGAGGATAGGTGGTGAATTCTTCGCGTGTGAAACGGGGAAAAAATCAGCAATCGGAAATGTTCCCTGATTCCCAGACTGAATACAAACACCGTTTCCTCTAGCAGCTGAACGCCACCTCCCATAGGGGATTTCCCAACGTGCCCTGACTGTCAATACGAAAGTAGTGCCTCGCGGAATAGATGCCAACCTTCGCGAGTCCCCGACTAGGAAAAAGGGACCGCGAAAGAAAAGGCTAGACTGCGCCATGGAATGTTGTGTACCCTATGGAGCAGGAACTGCGTCCTGGAAATCTTGTAGGGGTCGCCAGGAGCTGCGTCGTTGAAAATCTTATTGAGGTCGTCCTCAATATGAGGGAGGGTGTTGTAGTTGGTGCTGGGGGTCGACGGATTCCCGCTCGACCACAGTTCTTTACTAAGGGGAGACCTGGAATTTCAAGACATATGTTAATGAGTGAGAGAATTTGGAGATAGTAGATAGAACGAAGGAGGCGGGGGGGACGGAGTCCGAGTGTGAGGAGCCATTTCATCCTCCAGATGTTGCTCCCTGTTGCGGAGGTTAGAAGTTAAGTGGTGCCCGTCAGGTATGTGCGCTACTTGTGTGATGGACAGGAAACAGACTATCACTACCACAGCCTCACGGCTAGACTTGGGGTAACGACACACAGAACATCCTCCGCCCTCATGAACCGAGAAAAACGTAAAAGAGTAAAGACAAAATACTTCAAGACCAATTACGTTGTACAGCTCATGAGTGCTGCCCAGTCAACGCATAAAACAAACGAGCGGCACCATGCGATTCCGACGTCTTCAAGGTTGGTCAAACGTTCGAGAGCCAACCAGCGTGGCTAAAAAGGAATATCATATTGAGCACTGAAAATACAGTTCGGACTTACAGGGTGTTCTCTCGCACACGATTCCTGGCTGTTTGAAGGCGGCTTCGATAGTCACATCTACTCTGCATAACTTATTGAACTGCTCGCTGAAGTCGCAGTCCTCTGTAGCGTCGATCATGTTGTCAGTTTGTCGTTCCTTGAAACATGATTATGTAGATGATTCAAGATAAAAATATCGTGCCTGGTTTTAACCCCACCTCAGCAGGCTTTATCGGTAGATTAGTGACAGAGAAAACGCCGCATACAGGGGGGAGGCAATAAAAAGAAGTCATTTTTCTTCATTGACTTTTGATATAAGCACACTTTTATTCAATTCTGATCGGTACATTTTCACCACCAAAATGGAGCATTAATTAAATACTATCCATGACATACCGCGCCAAGCCGTCTGAGAGCGCGCATCGAGAGATTACTGGCACCGAACCCGCTGATGTTGGTGGCATGAGCATCAGCGGAGATAGTCGGAATTTTTCCGCCACTGTAGACTCACCCCTGTTAACTCCCCCGAACTGGTAACTGAGGGATTCAGGTCCAGGGTGACCTATCTTTAGATATCCATCTCCTTTAGGTACTTAACACCCTTCATTCCAAGTAGGGCGAGAAGTTTTCCCAACGCCCTTTGATTTCCAATGTGGATCCCCACTCCTGTGGCTCTGTACATAAGTTCCAAAAAGTACTGAGGATATCTTCTTGAGCTGCAATCCGCCAGCGCTCATATTCAGTCCCCGGAGTTCACGAAGAAAATATAAGTCTTTCAATCTCAGGTATCGTTTCCCATATACCATCAACCCGCGCCTTGGCGACTGTGGTGAAGATGATGTCCTAGACCGTAGCGACGTTGTCGGAGCTGCTCGATGTTGGAGGTCTTCCAGATCGAGAGTACTGGTCTCCAGGTAGCTATCCATGGGTGACTCCATACTAGAAGTTTCGCAGCTGTTTGGAGGTGACGTGAATTTCAAAGGTCTTCTCCAGTCAGACTGCTACTGGAGATGACTTCATATTTTGGTGTACATGAAGGTGATGGGCAAGAGCCAGCTCCTGCTTATCGAGGAACATCTTGGGTATCTTCCGCCCTGGTACTCGTATCCACGTCCTCTGTCTGGGCTGCGAAAACTTTGCTGATATGTGACTCGGTCGAAGTGACTTTTTTTGCCCCCCCCTGTACACTGGTCACATCTTAGAGGATAGGGTCACGCAAAGGTAGACCGACTCGGGTCACGGAAAGGTAGACCGAGTCTTTCATCTCATTGATGTCAGCTAATCAGACTCGAAGTCGTTGAAGAAAATTGAAAATACCTGCGCCAACTACTATCCTCGAATTCACACCCTGATCATCGTCGCGTGGCTCAATACTGCGAAATCCCACTTCAGTTTGCTTGCAGTTCGGTGCGTTGTTCGCAGTTTAGAGACACAGTGCGCAATTGTCGGGTGGGCGGGAACACATAACCACTGAGCCTCCTTCATCAGTGAAACAAAGGAGTTGGTTAACCTATTCTCGTCTCACAAAGGAAGGCTAACCAATAAGAAAGGTACGATGGCAGCTGGTTCCCGCCCATCGGGACTGTGCCTATAGTATGGAGAGAGCTTATCTATTGCAGTAAGCCGTTGGATCTTCAAGGAAAATGGGACCCAGAGATCAGGCAGCTAGTAAAAATGCTAACAATTGCGAGACGCCTCGATTGAACGCAGAGCCTTCTATAGTAAAATTGTGCGAAAACACTGCCTGAACCTACATAGAAGATATGCATGGGATTAAAACTTACCAGCTCAATGAGGTGCTGCACAATTGAGTACCCAGGGTGGAAGGCTGAAGCATATGCTGGTGGTGGGGAGTCCTGCTTCACTACATGTGAGATTGGTACCGACGATGGAGTGTGAGTGGATGAAGAGGTTTTCGGTGGGCTCTGTGACAATGTTTCCGCAAAAGCACGATTGACATTACCTGAAATATTACTTACGAATAAAGTACCACAAATGTTGTGCCAATTCGGGGCAGAACCAGACCCCCCCCCCAAACATGAGGAAAATATTCAAAACTTACCGCCCAGACAACTTGTCATGAAAGGCGGAGCACTCGATGGCTGTTGTGAGCTGCTCGGCGACAAAAGCATTGGATTCAACGATATCATCAACGGGACCTTGTTGGACGACTAAAAAAAACACAAACTCGTCATACTTCAATAGAATTCCCTCCTTTGCTTCTTATTTGGAGGTCTGTAAGTTGTGGTTTAAGGGGTAGGGCTCACGGATCGAGTTAAGCTGCCGTATGGTTCCCTTGTGCACACGCGTCATGGCTCCTTTTCATAGACTGCCCCTCGCTACTGGACTCTTCTAGGCAGTTGCGCGGCGCATTGCTGGGAGGCGCGAGCGATGGTCGATGCTAACTAAGGATCATTTGGTGAAATGGCGTTAGCCACATCCCCACAAAGCGTTGGGCAGTCTGGCTGAACGTCCTCTTCAGCACCCCCACCAATGACGCTCGCAACAACCGATCGCCTTACACACTCGCTGTACACTGGCGTTAACTCTGCCTCAAACTGAGATATGGACTGCACCCGTTTTTCACTTTCACTTCAATGACTCTGTTTCGTGCTCCCTTTTGGACCATAACGTACTATGAAAAGGATATGAAGAGAGGGAAGTTACTGTGACTTTGTTCTGAACAAGGAGCTATTCGACTTTGGGAGCAGAGTCTAATTATTTACTCCACTTTTGCTGGTTCTTTGCGGGCGGAAAGTCTGTGAATAGACTGCATTTTCGCTAATTTCTCTTCTAGATTCCCATCGAAATTACACGTATTTCATCTCGGAGGAACCTGTAGACTCCTACCACCCAAAACTCTGCGCTATGTAGAGCTGCTAGGCACTTACAGGTCTTCACAGAGGGCTGAAGCAGTATGAACCATGGGAACCAGAAAAAATGTCCCCACAAAGCCCACCTGTGCTCTACAATTCTCTCTACCCGCCCCAAATTCTCCTTTATGATGTGATCAGCTGTGGATCTGGATAATCTAGCAACAGAAAGCAGAGAATAGAAAAACGAATACTGGTTTCGTCATCGTAGAATTGAACAACTCGCACAAACTGTTAAGGGACATCGAGCGTACTTGAAACGAAGGAGTGGGGGGGGGGAAGCTTCGGCACAGAGCTATCCTAGCTTTTCCATAGCAGCTATCGCATAGGCCAGGTGTACTTCCTTTCTTCCTTGAACAAGAGTAGCCTGGAGGAAATCTAGGAGCAGCTCTACTGCGAGAAGGATGTGCGACTTAACATCTATGTTGGCAGAAACTATCACAAATAGTCCATGCCTTCAATAGATATCGCTCTAAATTGTGCAAATCGACGATTGTCGCTTCTCCTTAACCTCCATTAAAAGTGCTCTAACTGATGGTAAAGTTAGATCAGTCGGCTCGAGTCGCTTGAAGGTGCGCCTCTGCTACACCTGACCCTCCTTATTCCTAGAAATAGTAATTTGGGAACAGAAGAGAGCGGTAGCGGAACTGACAAGTGGAAGCCCCGGAAAGCCCTTATGAGAAAAATAAGCAAAAATTACATGCGACCCTATTTCATACACTAAAATTATCCCGGGAATCCAGTTACAAGTTCTATAATGAGATTATTAAGAAACTGACCACAGACGTAGACGGTCCCGTCCCTTCGTCGGCACTGGGAGATCCTTGACCAGCAGATTTCTTCTTGTGTTTATCCCGTTCTGACTGCACAGCTTAAACATCAAAATTGAATCACAACTAAAGAAAACACCTGTTAAATGGGAGCAATTCAGCGAAGAGGGGGTGGGGGGGCGGGCCTTTTGCCCACCTCGCCTTCAGTAAATGGTTCGGTCGTCAAGGGCTTACTGTGACCGACCACTGTCAACGCTCGTAAAGCTTTTGAAATTAATTTTATCATGATTTGACTGGAGTTAACAGGTATTCTTCACAAGAGTTGATAGAGGTCTCCACTAATTTAGCTGGCATCTTTCGTGGCTTAGCAAGATTTCACAGGTCTCCATTTCATAGCTCACACGTCAGCGGGAACTAGTAAAAGTATAAAATGCCCCCCGTAGTCGAACTGTGTTGTGAAATGTAAACGAATGATGTAAGAAAGGACAATCGAATCCCATAAACTCACAGCGAGCGTCCATTCCAACTTCGAAGCACTTCCGAAGACGGCAAGCCCGGCATCGATTACGATATTCCTGTACAATTTGGCATCTGCTGCCAAAGCGGCACGTATAATCACGTTGCTCCCAGATACTAAAAAAATAATTTTTTTCAATAATCGCTAAATATCCTTCATGTGAAACACTTCTCTATAACGGAGTTGGTGTAGCGGCAAATGGCGCTACCTATCACGTACACGGTCCAGAAATCAACATTTTTCATCTATTCAGGAGCGGCTAATTGGTATCCAGGCGTCTGGAGAATAAAAACACCGTCTTGCATAATGATTCGTTCCACAGGCCACGGGGTGATGCCACTTGGAATTTTGATTTTTTTATTTTTTGTCCATTTCAAAATCATTTTCAAAAGCTCTGCCATGCCGCTCATGTTATGGCAGCGCGATTCTGGTGCTCGAGATACTTCAACCTCATCTGGCTCAAGCACCTGAGGCTTGCACCAACCGGAAGAAAACAATCTGAAATACAAGATATGCTGTCAATTTCTCCCAAGCGGTTCCCAAAAGGTAGTTTTGACCCCCTGAAAATAAAGACCACGTTTGACTGTTTGAAATGCCTTGTGTGCTGCCCTTCCAGCGAGCTACTGAAATTGGCCCATGTCTGCTGACGAAAGCTTCAAGGGGTGTGGCAGGAGCAATTGTAATTTGCCTGTGCCAGTGCAGCGTCGCGTGCGACGTTGCGCCCGCTGATGATGACCATTTTAGGTGGTATTGGTCGAGAACAGAAAATGTCTGACCAAAAATAGACATAAGTGTCTATCATGTCCCTTCTGTCTTCATGAAATCCATTGCTCAGTCGAAAGGGTGTAGTGCAAGTCAAAAAGCGTCACGTCCGTATCGGCCGCCGAGCGAACAAAGCCCGGCATCACGATTCTCTTGCCCGTCTCCCGGCGTCAAGCACTTCGGCCTTGAGGGATGTAATGACTGGAGCTCTTGAGTTCAGAGTTCAGCCAAATTCATCGCTAGGGAAGTTCTAATCAAAATGAGGCCTGACTTAAGAATGTGGCCCGTTCAGAATCGTGATGACATTTCTACGACATCTAGCTTTTTGACGTCAATTCTTGGATCAGCACAACTTTAACCTTCGTGTAGGTTCAATAATCGCAAAGTGTACCAACCAACACTCCCGGCATAAGAGAATCTCGAAGTGTCATGGGTCTGGATCGCTGGCATGACGCGCGTGTAGCTAGATTTGCCACAGCCAACTTTTCAAACATAGTACAGCCGGTAAATAGAAACCACACCTTCTCCGGAAAAATCCTTTGCAACCGTTACAGGCAATTGTACCATAATGACGACCAGCACGAGAATCTCCACATACTCGGCACTTCATTCCTGAATGTCTAGTTCAATAGTGAAAGCGACTGCAACTTTATTGTGAAAATTCTTACAAGTATTTCGTGTATCTCCAGTAGTGTAGCCCTCAAAGAACTTTGTACGACGCGCCTCTAGCGACCGCAAAAGATCTCTCTCTGGATGGGGAATCCCCAACCACGATGCCCCGTGCGTCTGCCTGTACTTAGCGCCGACAAATGTCGGATAACGTCATCAATAATCTATTTTCACGGACATTCCATTACGTTTCCAGGCTGAGCGCTAGACGATGACGCGCGTGGGTTATCCGTCCGTGCATAATGCGCGTGTGAACCGATCAATGGGTGATGTTAATTCCTTGTTACATATTTGATCATTACTAGATACTCTACTGGTAGGAGGAGGAGGAGAACAGGTGGGCGTGGCACGGTGGGCACACAGGAAAGGTCGATGGGAGGACAGCACAGCCAAAGACAGAGAAGTACTTATTTAAAGCAAGTACGGTTCAACCTGCACGGCGACAACTAAGGCTTAGTCTCGCAAATGTGATAATTGTAAGGAAAATGATGTAAATCCCTTACGAATTTGAGCCTGTGATGCCAGGTATGGAAAGATCCACAGTTCCGATGCCGACCTCTGTCTTGGGATGAAGGAATTCGGCCGCTGGCAGAGGAACTACTGGAGTCGGGTGCGGTACGCCAGCTACTGTGAATGGAGTCGCTGAAACAGCAATATTAGATCGAGTTCCGAAACAAGGCTCCGATTTTTCAGCCAGTTTGTCCACAAAGACGGGAGGTGGGGCGGGAGGGCGAGGAAGGGGACGCGGTGGAGGTGACAACACAACGTCATATCTGCATGTCTGCGTTTTCTCACCTACTACTTAACCTACTACACACATTTTGGGGTGTACTGTTAGAGAAGACGGATCAAGACAAGACCAGCGATAAAAGATAAGATAAAGATAAAAATCACGTCATCGTATAGCACTTCACTTATGTACCCTTTACCCCAACTACTCTGCGCTTCCTATAACTCAACTGAGTGATGCACTCAGGCCACGTCCTGCCGTTGAGGAAAGTATTTGCACAGTACGACCCCTCCAAATTTCCTCCTCTGGTCCAACCCCTCACTCTCTCACTTATTCCCCATCATCCTGCCTACTATCCTATAAACTCCTACCAGTCTTCGGATTTGATAACCTGAAATTCATTACCACTTTTTCTCCAAGAAGCGCCGTTGAGCGGATAGTTGAAAGAAAAAAAAACCGAGGAGAATTAGGAATGGAAACATTTCCTTTAGAGCAAAATACCGACCCTCTCGCCCCGTACTTGCTGTTTCCCAAGGTAGGACGTGCCCTGGATGCCACGGTAATTAAGAACTTCACGAACTGAACTGTTAACGATAAACGCAATCGAATAACTATTTCGGATGCGCTCGTTAATTGACCCTCATAGAATCGCAGTGATGTAAAGGCGTGTCCTAGGAGCGACCGGTCGAAGTTCAGGTCACTTTTGCTATTCTCAGGTGCTCGTGTGATGTATTGTAAAGCAATCTACCCCGGAAGGATGAGGTTAGACCCAACAGAATCAGTTCTGCGGATCGACCACGAAATAGGTCAGTGCGCTTGCTATCGCTACATATCGCTTACTAACGAAACTCCCGCAATTTGCAGCTCAAGAACTAGTTTTCACCAAGTTCCTAAGGAAATATAGCACCTCAAGGGGGTGTTAAGATCTAGAAAAGAATGCGATTAATCAGCGTAGATGACGGGCTGCTAGGCGATACACTAATTTTGCCGTGCAAAACAAGAGACCGTGGTTTAGGTTCCGGAAGCACTGGACCACCTGCCGGAAGAAGCCTCCGTGCAGCAACATTTACGCCAGGCATTCGCTTTCACGGGAACACCTCATTTATTCAACTACTCAAATGTAAAGAGAGTGCATTCGCAGATTATCAACATGACTTTTACAACACTTACTAAATCCATCGCATGGAGGATTGGGAACGCTGTTCATTGTTTTCTTGATTGACAAAAGACAGCGCTGCTTCGGCTTGGGGAGCATACTACACCATTCGCTCTTTCCTTCCCCCTTTGTTTGTTCAATATTGAAGGCAGTGCTCACGTCCAAATTTGATGAGTATGGGGCCCATGTACTAATAGCAAGGTAGCAAGAAGCCTATTAGCGAAGAAAAATAAAAAGAAAACATGCAAAATGCCCCCGTAAGGGGTTTTTCATACCGAGCAGCGCGTTTTGCTATCGTGCTTAGAAGGAGTGGTTGCACGAGTTCTCACTTGTTGATTTCAGCTGTTTCCCCTTATCACCTCACTCTCACCACACGACGTGGAGAGAAGCAGCAATGGAACAACCGCACCATCAGGCAACCATTAGAAATGAAGTTGGGCGTCGTGGTCGCCAGGTGGGCGGGGCGGTCGACTCTTTACTAGCGATTGCATACTTTATATTCCTCTCGCCTTTGTGGAGATGCAAAACTAGCTACATACTGCATCCTGTATTGCGGGAGGCTTTGATACCCAGAAAGGGCGTAGGAACATCAAGTAAACGTGGGCGCTGCCTTTAAGTAACAGGATTCACTTTGGTGATACCTGTAAACTCTTGTGATTAGCGCAAGCGAGCCTTTCTTTCTACAGGGATCCACCATTCTTCACAAAGTGGCCTGAATTAGCTTCGCTGAGCATCGTGGTGCCCCCACCAAGACGAACGCGCCCGAAAAACTTTGGTACCATCACAATCTGTAATTTAATACCGGCCATGTTAATCAAATTTTGGTATTAACTACGCTGCGGGACTATTGGAGATAAAGAATGAATGAGCCTTTCGCTGTTGATCGATCCCTTCTGGAATGCGCCCTACATCTTACTTGCATTCCCATTCGCATCGGTATGTTTACTGTGAACTGAATTATACAATAATGTGCGGCCACCGTACACACCAACCAACATTCCCACATGGGTAGAAGGCCTGGCTAGGCTGTCGGGAGCTGATCCGTAATCAGGGTACAGCATCGTGATGTGTGAAATGGTGCGCCAGTGCAATCCCCCTCTCTCGGGTGAGGGTTTTGGTACACCCCCCCTTCCCCAGCGCTACCCCCTACCAATTTGCCAAGTTTGCAGTTTTTCACCCACAGATTGTGGTCCGTCGAGCGGTGAGGGAGGGAAGAGGGGGGGGGGTAAATAATACACATGAAACAGTGGTAGGAGTGGTTACGTGGCTTCTTGTGAAAGTTAGGCAGGCGCGATTACAGTTTTGCATCGGATATTTCGATTTTGCGGCATAATGCCAATTCATGCTTTTGTCCCGCACAGGAGACCGATGACATATGTTCTAAACTGGAAAAAATCACCCCGCGTAAAAATCACAGGGAAAGAAATTTTGCGCCCAACACGGCAAATGGTTCTGTCAAAAGCCACACACGCACATCCTTCGACCATCCCCCCAGCCGAAAAGTACGACCCTTCCAATGTGTTTCCACACAACGATGGCTGTACCCATGTTCGTAATTGACCCGGACCGGCCCGAGCGCGATAAGAGTGGGGCACGCACGATGCAGCTGTAACATCGTAGCAGAACGACATGAAAAATATCAAAATGAAATTTTTCCTCACTAGCAAACTTTCGTGTAGACCCTCGAAAATAGTGGATACATAGCGAATGAGAACATAAAATGAATGAGATAATTACCTTGGCCAGGTGCTATCATATCGGGCTGCTTACAACCGTCAGTACAAGCACGTTTCGCTGGTATCGGTGAGGAATCCGTTCTGAAATCACATCGAGCAGTATTTCATGAGGAACTCGTTGCTACACTTCACAGAAACACGTTCTCGAGGAGAGTCAAAGAAAAGAGAGAGGATAAAATGAGTCCTCAAATATGTTTGTGCGCCCAAATTTACAAGTACAAATTTTTTGACATTTTGCATCGTACATCAAAGACTTGCGCGGGCTGCAAAGTGTAAGCCCAAGCTTCAACAGTACTCGGTACTTTCAGCGAATATCTATAAGTACGTACATCTTGGCGCACGAGTTCGAGTAACGATAAAAGATAACTGTCGCTCACGGTACAACAGCGTGAATGAGTGGGATGGCGGTGTTAGTACCATCCACCCCTCCCCCAATCCAAAAAACCTCCTTATCTGGAACGACTCCCCATTTCTATCCTACCCGCCATCTTCCCGAGTTTTGCCAACTTCCTGCCACTTTTTTCCCCAACTTTCCAAAAACTTTTTTATTTGTTATAAACAGGCGTCAAGTGGGAGGAGGCCGCCACCGGTAAACTACTAATCTCAGCTATCACGAATTGTAGTTGTACGATCAGGGCACGCAGTTCGTTGGGGATCTCCAGCGAGGGGGAGGGGCTCGCCTTTGGCTGCTGAGTGATGGAGGGAATCGTCTTTTTTCTGAAAAAAATTTGGGTTTTTTCTGTTTTCCCGCTTCATATGCGCTACGGCACTTTTTCGAGGGAAAAGCAGTGTTCGAAAAAGACAAAAGTGGTAGGAAGTCGGGGAATTTAGCAAGATGATATGGTTAAGATGGGGGTTGGGAAAGGGCGGGGGTCGTACCAGGGAAGGAAATGTTGACGGGGATGTGTCGTAGTTTGCGAATTTTCCATCAGGCAGGACGTGCCCTGACGTGTGTGTGGTAGCTCTGTGACACCTCCATATCAGTGGGGGGGGGGTGTCACGTGAAACGAGAAAGAGTGTCCACGACCGGAAATGGGATTCTCCCAATGATGTTGCATCCCGCTTGGAATACCAGATGAAAGCATAGACCTTGTCGCTACTAAGAAAGTAAAGATTTTGCCACCATTGGCGTATCCCCCTGCCCCCCCCCCCCCTTTAATAGAAATCAGCCTTTGAACGAATTAGAGCACGACATGAGTTGCATTCGGAAAGATCACCCAACATTACAGCGCAGTGTCGCGACTGCATAGCAAACATAGTGACTAATACACACGAAGGTCTAAGTACATGAATGCTACCCACGATCTTTTCCCACTTGTCGCAAACCATAAGCCAACACGGCGCTGTTCGAGACGGGGGGGGGGTGCATGTTGCTAATTCCTGTCAACAAGGGGACTTGTAAACTCTTTCAAGCTACGAAAAAGTATTCAGCCCGCCTTGTGCAGGATACCTCGTGAAAACCTATAAACTCGGGTACCGCTAATGAAGCCATACATTACCCACAAAACCCATGGCATTTTGCAAATTGCCAAGGGTTTACAAATCCCACCAAGGCGAAGGAACTAGCGAACTAGCAATGTCCTCCCCCCTCTATGCCGAATGACGCCGGTTAACACAAACCAATGGTGTTGTTTGATCCACTTCCGTGATGCGCCATACTCTCAACTTCCGCTCAGAACCGCAGCAGCTTTGGAATAGACACCTTGGCTATACAGTGACCAGTGAGGAATACAGAATACAGCTAATTACAGTTCAACAAAAAAAATTATATAGTTGCTAATAATCTAATTATAGAAGTTATAGTATCAACAGAAAACCCGCAAAGAATCAATGGTGGCGAGAGTAGACGGTTCAGCGTGCACGCAAATGACCAGACTAGTTTTCGCACTGTCACCGCCTGCTGCCGCCGCAACGGGGGAATGGCGTATCACAGTGAGAGATCAGGAGAATTCCCCCGATGTCACGAGGGAAACCCGATCGGGGAATCGCCGTCTACGGTGCGAGTCCAAGTCACGTGACTTTGCGACCTGTCTCGGAAATGGAGAGAAACCCTTTCGTAGGGCAAATAGACAGACAGAGAGAAAGATATGAAAGGGATTATGGGCATTAACACTGCACCCACACCACTAGGTAGAGTGTATTTCGAGAACAGGGCCGACACGGAAGTATGTCCATCGCCGCTGATAAGAACGTTTCTACTTATCAGTGGTCAGGTACGTACATGCTAAATCAAACAAGGCCTACAGCGTCACCACCAGACGTGGACGGAGTCCCCAAACTATGATGCTACAGCCGAGCAGTCTTCCTCGATAACTCAACTACTCGAATTGAATTATTGAATTGTATGTCATGAATGAAGTGGATGTCCCTCCGCACTTGAAAATCCTGCCGGCTGGGGTAAATTTCCTACAAATACGACCCACTCCCTTCTCCATCCTACCTACACACTACTTTCCTATTTTCCTAACCATGAGATCTAGATTGTCCCAACTCCCAACCACTTTTTCCAAAAGTTCCAAACCAACAGTCCAGTCCAAAGGAGGGGAGTGGGGGAATGACGAGAAGTCAACAGCCTCCCTCTGAAAGCCAGAACGAGGGGGAAAAACCATCTTAAAAAATTTTCTTGGACGAAATACGACCCTCCCTGTTGGGGATTACCCAACAATGATGAGCCCTGGTTCCACAGTTAATCCTCAAAAATTTGCCCCATAGACGAGAAGTCAATGAACGGAACTCCGCAAAGTCCCCTTAAGAGCAAATACGACTCCCCCTCTCTCAATGACCAAATAAGACCCCCTGCCGTTCCTACAACGTGGGACGTGCCCTGATCTTGTCCTTGCTATGTGCAAGGTGAGCGAGTCCGTGCAATGCGTGCCACACTGTCCACTCAAGAGTGCACGGTAACGGGTAGTGATCTGGGTGCAGTTTCCATACCTCCCTGCAATGGAGCACATCAAGCCACACGCCTAGCCGTACTCTTGTAAACGCCCCCTTCTGTTTGTTCTCTACCACCGGGTGCTCGCTGGGGATCTTGGCATAGTCACAATTGCTGCACATTGAGGGTGTATGGGTGTAGTGTGGAGACGGCATCCCGATTTCCCTCCCGTTCCGCTCTCGTGCACTTAAGAGCAGAAAACTGCACCGTCGCCACTGTTACCCGCCTCACACATGGGAAGGACCAGGGTACAGGGAGGAGAGTGTACGGAATGTCTTTAATCTGTGCTGGTTTCGTATAACAACAGTGACAATTCAGGACTGCTAGTTTCTA
>MU915337.1:3177-18391 GCA_036418165.1 Cooperia oncophora
AAACAGACAGACAGACAGACAGACAGACAGACAGACGTCGCCGTTTATATATAGTAGGATAGAGATCAGCAAGTACCCTCCCAATGGTAAACAACTGTGAAACTACTGTATAGTAAATGTTTTCTGTCGGTATTGAATGATTTGAGGATGGACAAAAGTAGGAATATGCATTTGCCTAAATTGTTGTGCAGTAAATAGTAGGTAATTAAACAAATAAATAAAATACTGATTTACGAACCCTTGATTTTCACTCCCATTCACTGTGGCACATATCCCGTTCACTGCGATTAGCTACACTTGTGTTTGTTTTGGGCAGACGCGAATGTATGAAGTATTGCGCGACGGGACCACCATTCTGGGATACTCCTACATATCCGCCTCTACTGACGTTCATCTGGCCATAGGCCAGGCTGTTTAGTTTCCGCTCACTCTCCCATTTCGGTTTTTCGGAATGCGTTTTGAGGCGTTTTCGGTCCTCGGGATCGGCCCACATCTCGGCCGAACGCTCGCGCCATCACGGTTGTGCTTCATTTAATGTCCGTCCGGCCAACATGAATTGCCTATGTTTTGCCACTTCTCCCCCACTGGATCTCTACAGCCAGCTTTTTTGGAACGCAAACTTACGAATTTTTGGAAAGTTTCGTAGCAGGCCCGCGTTTACCTACACTGAACGGGCCTGCCAGACTGGGGTTTGTTTCAGTCATTTCGTCCGCGAACTGATTGCCTATCGTCTGCCACTTTTTCCGCTCTCGGGGCTCTTTTGGAACCGAACTGGGAATTTTTGAAAATCTCGAAGCAAGCACCGCCCATCTGTAGAACGCCCCGCCCAAAATTGGGTTTGTTTCAGTCATTTCGTCCACGGACTAATTGCCTATCGTTTGCCACTTTTCTTCGCTCTCGGGGCTTTTTTGGAACCGAACTACGAATTTTTGAAATATGAAGCTCACAACTATGCGCACGCACCGCCCACAGTGGGCGGGGCTTAGCCTAGTTCACGTGTGTTTCGTACATCTTGGCCCATGCCCTACCCATCCCAACCTTGACCCGCCCCCTGAGACTGGCTCTACAGGTAGTTCCGAATTTCCGGACAGACAGACAAACAGACAGACAGACAGACAGACAGACAGACAGACGTCGCCGTTTATATATAGTAGGATAGAGATCAGCAAGTACCCTCCCAATGGTAAACAACTGTGAAACTACTGTATAGTAAATGTTTTCTGTCGGTATTGAATGATTTGAGGATGGACAAAAGTAGGAATATGCATTTGCCTAAATTGTTGTGCAGTAAATAGTAGGTAATTAAACAAATAAATAAAATACTGATTTACGAACCCTTGATTTTCACTCCCATTCACTGTGGCACATATCCCGTTCACTGCGATTAGCTACACTTGTATGTTTGGGAACGCGAATTATGAAGTATTGCCGACGGCACCAACCATTTGGGATACTCCCTACGATTATCCCCTCACTACGTTCATCTGCCATACCACTGTTTAGTTTCAGCTCACTCCCCATTTCGGGGTTTTTTTCGGATGCGTTTTGAGGGTTTTCGTCCTCGGGATCGCCCACTTCGGCGAACGCTCCGCCCATCACGGGTGTGCTTCATTAATTCCGTCCGCCAACTGATTGCCTATCGTTTGCCACTTCTCCCACTCTCCCAGCTTTTTTGGAACGCAACTACGAATTTTTGAAAGTTTCGTAGCAGGCACCGCTTACCTACAGAACGCCCTGCACAGAAGTGTTTTGTTTCAGTCATTTCGTCCGCGAACTGATTGCCTATCGTTTGCCACTTTTTCCGCTCTCGGGGCTCTTTTGGAACCGAACTGGGAATTTTTGAAAATCTCGAAGCAAGCACCGCCCATCTGTAGAACGCCCCGCCCAAATTTGGTTTGTTTCAGTCATTTCGTCCACGGACTAATTGCCTATCGTTTGCCACTTTTCTTCGCTCTCGGGAGGCTTTTGTATGGCACCGAACTAACGAATTTGAAATATGAAGCTCACAACTATGCGCACGCACCGCCCACAGTGGGCGGGGCTTAGCCTAGTTCACGTGTGTTTCGTACATCTTGGCCCATGCCCTACCCATCCCAACCTTGACCCGCCCCCTGAGACTGGCTCTTCAGGTAGTTCCGAATTTCCGGACAGACAGACAAACAGGACGACAGACAGACAGAACAGAGTTCAGCAGACCGTCGCCGTTTATCATATAAGTAGGATAGCGATCAGCAGTACCTCTCCGCCAAATGGTAAACAACTGTGAAACTACTGTATAGTAAATGTTTTCTGTCGGTATTGAATGATTTGAGGATGGACAAAAGTAGGAATATGCATTTGCCTAAATTGTTGTGCAGTAAATAGTAGGTAATTAAACAAATAAATAAAATACTGATTTACGAACCCTTGATTTTCACTCCCATTCACTGTGGCACATATCCCGTTCACTGCGATTAGCTACACTTGTATGTTTGGGAACCGAATTATGAAGTATTGCCGACGGGACCAACCATTTGGGATACTCCCTACGATTATCCCCTCACTACGTTCATCTGCCATACCACTGTTTAGTTTCAGCTCACTCCCCATTTCGGGGTTTTTTTCGGATGCGTTTCGAGGGTTTTCGTCCTCGGCATCGCCACTTCGGCGAACGCTCCGCCCATCACGGGTGTGCTTCATTAATTCCGTCCGCCAACTGATTGCCTATCGTTTGCCACTTCTCCCACTCTCCGAGCTTTTTTGGAACCCAACTACGAATTTTTGAAAGTTTCGTAGCAGGCACCGCTTACCTACAGAACGCCCTGCACAGAATGGGTTTGTTTCAGTCATTTCGTCCGCGAACTGATTGCCTATCGTCTGCCACTTTTTCCGCTCGGGCTCTTTTGGAACCGAACTGGGAATTTTTGAAAATCTCGAAGCAAGCACCGCCCATCTGTAGAACGCCCCGCCCAAATTTGGTTTGTTTCAGTCATTTCGTCCACGGACTAATTGCCTATCGTTTGCCACTTTTCTTCGCTCTCGGGGCTTTTTTGGAACCGAACTACGAATTTTTGAAATATGAAGCTTCACTAACCATGCGCAGCGCACCGCCCACAGTGGGCGGGGCTTAGCCTAGTTCACGTGTGTTTCGTACATCTTGGCCCATGCCCTACCCATCCCAACCTTGACCCGCCCCCTGAGATGGCTTTTTCTAAAAACAGGTAGTCGAATTTCGCCGGACAGACAGTACAAACTACGACAGATCAGACAGACAGACAGACAGATCAGACGTCGCCGTAAGTTTATATGTAGGCATGGATTCCACTTTTCATCCACAGGTGACAACTCGGTCTGAAACGGGTCGTTTCTGATGCGAGCAGTGAAGAAGAAACTTCGAGACGTGCCAATTACTGCCGGTCACTCAAATTGTGAAGCATTCACTTGTCGAGTTTTTCACCTTCCCAATGCGTTCAGACCATTCCGCAACAGTGGATTTGCCAACGCCTAGCTTTTCTACAATCTCTCAAACTGTTTGGGATGGGTCAGCCTCCACAAACGCCTTCAAATCCTCGTCAGGTATTGCTTTAGGTCGACCGCTACGAGGTTCATCTTCAAGGCTGAAATCTCCAGAACGAAATTTGTCGAACCATATTCGCATCGTGCTTCTCTGGCACTCATTGGCCCCCACACCTGTTAAATTTGTCGGGCTGCGGATTCTTCGATTTTACTTTTGCGTGTTAACTTAAGAATTTGTAGTTTGAAGAAAAATATCGTCGCAAATGTTGGTGCTTTTGACATGTTTCAAAAAGTCTTGGGGGAAAAGGGGGTTTAGCAAACAATGGTGAAACGGCAATGATACCATCAGAGAGCGCAAAAAATTCTCTTCAGGATGTGCTACTGAGACGCAAGGGAGAAGTTCTTTTGCAGATCTGGCATGAATGTAAAAATAGTAACCAAAACGCTGAGAACTTTCCGGACAGCCTAATAACTACAACTGGCATCGAGTGGCATGGTTGCACTCATGTGGTGGTGTACTGGTGAGTTCGTTTCTCGTATTGGGTTTTTTTCTCCGGGGGTTCTCCTAAGACCTCGCCAAAAACACTAGGGGGTCAAGGCATTTGACAGTGTCGAGGATGCAACATCTAAAAGCTGCTTTGGTCTCTGACGACAACGATCCTGTCGGAACGTTTCAAGCCATTTTCAATGAAGTCTTCCACCTAATAACCTCTTTGGCAGAATAAATTACAGACTAGACTGACTAGGAGCATGATCACATTAGCTTGTGAATTGACTGGTCCCTATAAGCCATCGTTCAGGTTGGTTTGTCATCAATCCCATCATGTCTTGGTATGGGAGTGGATTCGCTAAAGGGAGCTCATCAACACCGAAACTTTTACTTATCCTTTTTAGTGCATTTCGGCTTGGTGGAGGCATTTTGCTGGCTCTCACTGATCACTGCCGATGCCTTCCCTGGAGACCTGTAAGTTCCTGTGAAGCTCCGCAACAGCATGAGCTTCTTCTACACTTAATAAGAGTGTACACGAACAGCACGTTGTCTATTCTTTGTACCGATGTTGCAAGATGAGAGGCGCTCATGGCTATTCTGCTGCAGTCCACTTACTTCGCTTCGCTTTCCATAGTAATTACTCACTTGTTCATCGACCATGTATGACTGGAGAACATCAGAAAAAGTGCCGCAATTCACATCTAAGTAGCAATTAAACTTTTCGGAGCTATTTAGTGCGACAGCTGAGAGATGAAACCTGCGATGAAAAATGGGAATGGGCACGGCTGCTTTGGTCTTGCCTGGTCCCAGATCATAGCACAACGAGAACACCTTTGAGGGATGTACTTCATCCCATTCGAGGCTACTCAACCCCTTAGATGGGTTAAGTCACGGCAAAGTGCATCCCAGCGCGTCATTGTTTTTCACAGCTACGACTGGGTGCATTTGTGTGTGCCAAGAGGCACGTAATAATAACCTATGCCTAATTTTATTCATAGCTGGGGCGCGATTCGTCATAATTATTCAAGGATACGGTCTATATTCCACTATTCCCTATTTCCATAAATGCCCCCCCCACTTACCCCCGCACTCCCGAGTCAATCACCCTTCCGGTCTCGTATTCGACTCAAGAGTGCAGGAAGGGAGGAGGGCAGGGAAGGGGGAGGACATTCATTCGACTCACTAGTTTCTCTTATTAATAGTTCCTTTTAGCTTACACGTCTCAACTTGGTAAGACCCGTCAAATCTTGTAAAGTGTGACGGAGCTCGTGCTACTGAATAGCCTAGAACACTTACAAGTTTTTACAAGTCTCCACAACAGGCATCGGCCATGATCGGGAACCAGCAAAATGCCCCCCTCAAGCCAAACCGCGCCGTTGCATTCTATCAGGTAATCAAAGTAGACGTGAAATCAACGGTAGTGATGCGCATGCAGCCGTGAAAACAGTGGCGGGAGGTGGGCTGCCACGAACCAATTTGAATGGTTCCGAGTCAACTAGCCAGGACAGGCCGTTTCGCGCGCGAGGCCGCGCTTCGGATGTGGCGAACCGCCCTTTCTTCAAAGCATCTTCATCGTGAGGCACTATTTTAGTCTCCTAGGGAGGGGCTAGTAATGCACTTTTCATTTAGACTAACCGACAGAGATACGTCTAGTGTGGAGTGGTGAAAAGAATTCCGAGAAAGAACGAGGTTATACTTTTTCTGATGCGGCTTACCCTGCCATCTAAGAAGACTGAATGTAGGGGCGAAGTAGGCGATAGATGAAGCAGGACTCCTAGGTTGACGAGATCAGCGCCGAGGGGAAGGTAGGGTGGTTTTTAAGACCCAATTCCTTCATCGCCATCGGCCCACACTGCACCCTTTGATGATTTCAGACTACCCTAATATCACTACTATCACATCGTTGAAATCCGCTTAAAAGTTCTGTAGAAGAGCTCTACCTTTGAAGCTAGCAGAAGTCCGAGCGGGGCTTAGGGGTATGGAGCTTTTCTTCCTCATCGGATTCCTTCTCCGTTCGGTTTCCCCGCGGGAATCAGCCCAATTATTCGTTTCACTTCCTCTATCCTTTAAGCCTCAAGACTGACCTTTACCCTGCGGCACCAATTATAATTGAAAGGATAGCTAGCTGGACTTCATTAGCGGTTTGGTTTTCCTGGAACCAATTCACAGAGTGCAAAGAATGGAAAGGCCACATCCCTCCCATTTCTCTCAAGAATTGTCTCTTAGAAGTCTCGCTATCTCGAGCCTCATGGCCGCAAAATGGCCACTACTGCAAGGGCTTTTGAAGCTCATTACGTTATTTATTTGAGCTGGTAGGAGGGGAGTGGAAGCGGCAAGCTTTTGAAGCATCGTACTTGTTCCTAGAAGCGCTTTCGTTCTTCGTCGTCCGCTATACATATTGGGTTCAGTGGTTATATTGCTAACTATTGAGAGAGATATAAGTATCCGACCAAAAGACGATATTGCCACAGTACAGAGAACGATAAGCCAAGCACTTTATAAGGCACCTCAAACTTGGGTAATTAAACTACAAATATATCAATGATATGTTATAAAACAATGTGTAACATGGATCTAAGCAAAATGTAGAATGACTGAGACGATGACCGAAGGAGTCACGGGCTTTTATACTGGACTGCAGGTGTTTCGCTTCTACAGTCCAATCGCCGCTTTTGTGTGTTCCTCAGCATGTTTTTCGATTGGCTTGCCGCGCTTGGTGTACCTCGCAGAGTATCTCCTGGAATTCACATCGGCGTCATCATTCAAAGCATGACGAATAAAAGTATTAACTAACGTCACGTATACGCGGCTCACCGGATACGCATATTCAACAGCAACTTACTTGCTAACGACGCGCAATTTGCAGTAGTTGACTCAGTCCAATTGAGCGTGAATTGCTAAGAAGTGTAAGTGAGGGGCAGTTGAAGCAGTGCAACGCAGCCTATCGCACGCTTATCCGCCACTGCAGAACTTCTGACCTGCTGACCGATCTCCCACCTGACTGAGATCCTTTCCGTTTATACTGATGCCTGCAATGTTTCAGTACAACTAATCGTATATCTCTCATATTGGTATCATATATTCCTTGTATTTGAAGTGGTTTCATTATAATAATGCTTGTTTTACGGGGGGCCGCAGTTCGGCGTTCCGAGATAGCGCATTCGCCTGAAAGCGTAAGCCGTGTTCGACACTAGCCGAGATCCGTCACTTTGCCCGATAACTCAGGCATATTGTGGTAACCGTTGGGAATCTACTGCGGCTGAAAACAGCACTCATCATCATAAAGACAACTTTGAAAACTTTCATAGCTTTTTGGCATACGGTTCAGTGCGCGATATCATAAGCGATTACGGTGACGGCTCACCATTTAAGGTGTGGGTGCGTGAAGGCGACGGCATACGAAGCTATATGAGCGAGAGGGGGCATGAGCGGCCACTGGTGTGTATGGATACGCGCACTGCAGAAAGCGTGAGGTGTTCGGGTTCGAGCCTATGACTGGCGCGAGTGCGGAGTTTTCGACCTGTCTGCCCATAAACTCAGGCACTTTGTGGTGACTGGTATTATTGATTCTATTAAAATGTTGCTCGCTTGCTGCCGCTAGTCAGGAAGAAACTGAAGCTAAGCGAGACCGGCTAGCGACCAACAACATAAATTGCACATTCACTAAAACACAAACGATTCCATCGTGGGCTGACGAGGTCCTATCGCTCACGTCGCGCGCGGCGAGTCGCGCGACACACTCTTTAAGGCAGTTGGCACGATAATTTTCATGTACACTTTGAAAAAGAGCTAAGGTGCCCAGTAATGCAAAAATTGTGAAAAAATGGGGCGAAATGGTGGGAAACTACGGGACAGAGTCTTTGTTTCTTCACTGCACTGCGGCAGAACGGCTGGGGCGGGCGCTGCTTTGGACGAGTCTAGCGACTGAACAGTTTACTGGTGGCAAAAAAGCCAGCACTATCATTTTTCAATCCGCTTATGTTACGCTCGTCAGGCACGGCGTCCGCGGCACGGTAGGCAGGGGTCGGGTCCACAAACGCGCAACTTCCTGGTGTCTGTGCTGCTATACGGTCAGTGTAGCGAGGTGCGGCTCCGCAATCGCCGTATGGCGTTCTGCTCATAGGGCGGATGTTAAGAGTACTCTTCTTGGAAGGGCGCTAAGCAGCGCCTGCTCAGGGTTACGGAATTCTGCCATGACAGTCGTATTAATCCTACTCGTCTTTAGGAATTTATCGTGCCAACTGCCTTCAATCCTACATAAGTCAGAATTGCACTATCCTATAGTCTTCGCGATGTTACTTTGGAATAATTATCTGCTTCTTGTTCACGACTTGTCTCCAAGTAGAAATGTGGTTGAAGTCCCATTCAATAATTTAAAACGAGTCCGCTAGATATCAACAGAAACTGTATCAAAGTTTGCGGTGTGTGCCGGCAGCGCTCGGGTGTACGCGCCCCGACGATAAGAATGCCGCGATTTTCGCGTCCGTCTCTGCTTGATGTTTTCTTTTAGGCTGATGCCAACGCGGGTGCACATCGGACCTCCACGTCGTTTTCACCAATCCCGGCAATTCAAATTCCCTAATCCCCGCCCCCCTTATTCCCTGTGGGGAGCACCCTTAGCGCTTGTATGGGACTTCAAATGCAACCTAGCAAAAAGATCCAGCAGCGTACGGCAAGCTCAGGATAAATTGAGAAAGCGATCTGATACACCTACGGCCTGCCAGTGTACCTGCCTCCGAGCTCGCATTTTACGTGGATGCGTTTGAGCGCTTTCTTTGAAGAGACTTTAGCGCCTCCGCCCTTACATTAACGGTTTGTGCAATACACCACACGATTCAGTGTGCGTAGATGGCGTGTTCCGTATTGTAAGATTTGACACAAATCACCAGCGAAAGGTTTGTTAATAATGATGATAGTGTAGCGGCGCTCACTACTTTACAAAACAAAAGCTCGCACCTATTATCTGTCATACGCGCTAGCGCAAAGTGGTTTCTCGATTAATTGACTCATTAAACATTATATATGCCAAGACAATATGTATCGATCGAGCAACTGAACATGAGACTACTTTTGTGCAAAATTCAGTTTCAGAATGAACTTGTTCTCAGTGATCACCTTGTTTGTGGTGTTCTGTTGCAAACCAATCGCAGACACTTCCCAGCCTACAGCGAAGAAAGCCCAAGGCGGTTGGGTCCGGTCAGTTTATTTTATCTTTTTAGGATTCAAGCTATAATGAAAAGTCTTGTTCGCTGTGAATGAGGTGCGTGTCAGGGGATGGTTTATTGCCGCGGCGCAGAAGCTTTTCCACCAGTTTGTAGAGGCGAGCGAGCGAATATACTATATCAGTCGTTCCTACCAGTCGTCTCCACAATAACTGTCCGATTACGCGTTCATCACCTTGAACAATGTAACGGCTGATAAAGAAATGGGTTGTCGTTTTGGCTTCACGCGCACATCAGCACGAATAAATGTTGATCGGCCAGAAGTGCTTCCTTGAAAAGGCGCTACACAGTGCGCTTGCAAGGATAGGCGAGACGCGGGCGCCTTGCAACGATGATTACTGCCTACTCGTAGGGTTACGTGCCAACCGTCTTTTGTTGCGAGGACGGGTGGGGATATGGCGGTTCGTCCTAGAGTACTGCTTGCCGTTCAATGATAACCAACAGTAAGCCTTGTCGAGCCAGAAATAATAAAGTACGCTTATCGTAGAATGAAACTGTTCTTTCACGACGGTGCTTGTGCAAAGATTCGCTCAGTACATTTTGTGGGCTCCACCGAAATGGTCGAGAAGATGGATGAAAATAAAATTGAGAACATGAAATGCTTCTCTGGATGCGTCCACGTCCGCTTTTCTTTTATTAGGGACAATATATTGCCCCTGTAGCCCAACAAAGTGCAAGTTGCAGTTCCTTTTTTCACGGTTTTTTGAGCATTCCTCCAATTAATGGATCCAAAAGGGTATAACAGCCAGTCAACTTGGACAAAATTTTCCTGAGTTGGTTCCTGAGACCATGCAGGTGATAACGTGCCCTTTGTCGTTAGCCCAAGTACAGTGCAAAACACGATGAATTTATGTAGGGTGTCAGGAAGCGTGAAATCAGCCCACCCGCGCCCGCTTTTTCTGCCAGTAATTGACGGTTTGGGCCTTAGGAAGGACTTCTTTCACGCCCCTTGACGCACCCTCTCGCTTCGCTATGTTATGCACTGTACACCTCGCAATAATATATGCATCTCAAGACAAAATAGGCTACGATCGGCTTGATGGGGACATTTTATCATACGTCATTGCCGTTACTTCCTGGCACCTGTGAACACCTGTAAATTCTTGTAGAGGCATGCGAAAACATGAGCTTCGTCTGCGCTTGGCAAGAATTTACGAGTCTCAACAAGATGGGAGCTGTAACTTGACAGTAACCAGTAAAGGGAACTATATATTAGTATGCCCCTCCCATTCTGAAGTACCACAATAAAACAAATAAAATGAAATAAAAGAGATGATACGACAAGAATATGTCTGATTTCAGTATCGCTTGAGGTATCAAGGTGCAGAGAAGAAGGCAGCTTTCATCCCGTCGTTCTTCAACCCTTACATGATGGAGTACGATCAGTGATGGTCCCTAAAGAAGAAGTCATCCGTACGATCTCATGTTGTCCACTTGATAAAATGTTTTTTCTTGTTAATGATCCTATCGGGTGGCTTACCCCTCCTTTCTATCTATCTTTCTGTTCTCTTTCCTGCTTTTCGGCCTTTTCTCTTTCAGGCATAGGATAGGCACTGAACCATTCGAAGGGCACTGGGACTTCCTTTGATTTTCCTGGCTCAAGGCTCATGGGTTCTCCGCAGGAAACTGTGTGCTCCAGTGGGAAGCGGTGTTTTGGTAAGCTCTTTTCAAACAGGGCTACGGAGTGCTATAGAAGACCACCGGGAAGATACCGTGACACATATGTACGAAGTAACTTGAAGAGAAGTTTTCTGTGCAGTCCCCGTCCATATAGCGCTGTTAGACGTGCCCAATTGCACGGCCAGTGGTTCTCTATCATATCTGCAAGCAGGCACAGTTGGCAATTGAGTCCAAAGTTGTTATCAGTCTGATGACAGCAAGTACCTTCCGTTGCTATTTTGCAGCGCTTGTTTGGCAAAACAGTGAAGCAACGCAATCACCCACCTTGTAAATTCCTTTGTTGTTACGTCCAGTAATCGTATATTTTGGCAGTTTTCTTAGCGTACTTCCGGAATGGTTTACTTCCGGGAGTCTATGCAGCAACTTGGCGATCACGCGCGCGATATTTACACCAGGAACTGCATTCAGTTCATTCAACGTCTAATTGATGGAATAATCAATGGAGTCAGCTAGCTCTGGAATACTAGCTACTTTGCAAGCGTCGTCGTAATGTAGATCTCCTAACAAATTCTTTCTAGAGGACGCCCATTTAACTTGAATGTGTGAAAAGTTGGGATTGATTAATTGCGCGTGAAATCAACATTCAGGCGCTGTTTGTCGACGGGGGGCATTTTGTACTACCATTGCTTCCCTAGTTCCGGTTTACAAATCTCACCCTGGTAAAACTTGTGAACCCTTGTGAAGCTGGTGCAAGATCGTCTAGCCACCATCCTAAAACGTGTCAACTCGAGAAAAGGCTACCTAGATGGGTCGGCACATCTATGGAAAGCAGAATGCCCCCCGTCGACAAACTGCGCCCAATATTCATTAAGTCTCAAGTTGTCAAGTTAAAGTATGAAAATCCAGTTGACGGAATTATATTGATACCTTCGCGTAAACTAGCCCTCGAGAGTTAGGCAGTTCCTCGAGGTCATGAAAGGCTTCAGTGACTAGGCAGCGTTTAGCGCAGTTCGGCTTGGAGGGGGCGCTAGCTGGTACTCAGCGAAGTTTGAACAGGCCATTCTGTGGGACCTGTGAATTCGTGTAACCAAGGGGGCCATGTACACCATTTCACGGCTTCAGAAGGAATAACAGGTTGAGTTAACATGAACCGACAAAAGGAATTAGAGGAAGGGCAAAGCCCCCTCCTTCCTCCTCCCCCCCCCCTTCCGTGACGCCGAATAGCTCCCTCTCTCCATCACTTGTTGAAACGGGTAAGCGACAAGTGGAAAGCGACTGATATGTATGATACGACAGTTTTGTCGCCGGCTAAAAAACGAGCTGGTGTCCTGCCAACCTATTTCCGTGAACGGCATAGTGGCAAGTAGCTCGCGCCGCGTCAAAACGCGCGTGTGCGGGAACGCCTAACATAATGCATTGGTGACGGCTGTGCTTGAACTTCAGCGGGCTCTCTTAAGCTGTTGTATGAGCCTAATAGACACCCATGAGCTGCTACAATTATGGAAGTGAGATGCATGGCTATCCAGACGGAGCAAAGCATCAGCGTCAGATTCCATTCCTCTTGCAGGGCTAGTTAACAGGGACAGCAGGTGCCTGAGTTCTCACGGTCCGTAGAGTTCTGCACGCACCAAACAGAGCTTATCACTTAGTAAACCTTAGCATCATGGTTGGCAGCACGAGGTTTATCACTCAAGTGATAAGCTGGCTGTACGCTAAAATCGACAAAGTTATAGAAAAGGAAGTTCCTCTGCATAAGGTGCTCCCAAGAGCTTAGGGATGCACTTCCTGCTGATTTCAATCGGCAGTTTTACCAGGGAGGGGCTTCAGCGGCTTGTATGGGGACGATCGCAGCAGTCTTTGGCCGTTTGACTACGCCGTAGTCAAGTTCGCATCGACTGAGCGGGTGGGCAGTAAACAAAACTGCCTTGACGATCTCACCGGCGCCTATCTGTCGCTCATGTAACTACAAACTTGAAAACTTTACTGTTTTCGGTATCACCCCCATTATCGTTTACCTATGTTAAGACTGTTCGTTCACTCGTTCGAATTGTTCCTTATAGACTTGGCGTTGGCCTTGAATGATCTGAGGGGTACAGGGGCACAAACGAAGCGCCAGGTGAGATACTGCGATCAATAATGTGAGAAGTTGGCGAGAGACTTTCATTTTTGTTGGCTCTTGAATCGCCTTTGCCCGATTTTTTGGGAAATTATGAGGCCGAGTTAACCTGCTAGGTTGAAAAAATTTGAGTATGATACTTGTTCCCATCCTGTCTCGCCTAACTACTCCTGCAACCCGTTTTTTTTCTTCTGCTTTTTTTCTGCAGCAATGCTCTTACGAGATAATTTTTCACTGTCCTCCCTTTTTTAATTTCACAAGTATTAAAGAAATTAGAAATTGACTTCGCAGAAACAACTTTTCTTTTCCCGTTCCCCTACAGCAGCATCTGGAAGCTACATAACACGATAATCGAATGGGCGGAGCAGAGA
This sequence comes from Cooperia oncophora, assembly GCA_036418165.1. NCBI lineage: Eukaryota > Metazoa > Nematoda > Chromadorea > Rhabditida > Trichostrongylidae > Cooperia > Cooperia oncophora. The sequence goes on from MU915337.1 coordinate 16,492, forward strand.
ACCGGTGCCCACATTACCCGTGCGCCTTTTATTCTGACTCGGTGAAGTAGAGGAGAAACAATGATGCGGTTCTGGGTCTTCGCCCATGCGATGCTCCCTAAATGCTCCTTTCTTACGGATTCACGTTTCAGAACCAGTACTTTGCTTGTTCACATTGTTTTGGCCTCATCAGACATGGACACCTCGTGGACTCACAGAGCTCACGATCACTCATAAATTATCGAAGCTGTTTGTAGGGAGAAGTACTTACTTACTTACTTACTTACTTAGTACTTAGTTCCTCCCGTGCTGTTGAGCACATCGGGCGACGAATTCTTTCCACTGCTTGTCGGTCTTGCGCGATTTCCTCGGCCTGGTCCCTAGAAGCATTCATGATTCGCAAGTCATTTTCGAATGTACGTCTCCACGTGTTTCTGGGACGGCCTCGTGCTCGCTTGGCTCCTGGAGGAATCCAGAACATGGCCACTCTTGGGATTCGATGTTGTGGCATGCGCAATATGTGGCCAGCCAGTCGAAGCCTACGCCGTGCCACTCATAATAATGGCTTGTGCTCCTCATTCTGAGAAAACGACCAAAATATTGATAGAGGGTAATGCAGGATTTACTGTACGTATGACGCCTTTGGTGGCGGAGGTGGTGTAGTGACAAGTGGCGCGCTTACCACTCGCGCGGTCCTGGGTTCGAGTCTCAGGTCGACACCCGCCCAGGCCAACCAAGCCTTCTACCCTCCGGGGACGGTATGGTACCAGATTCGTCTGGGAGGATAAAACACTGACTTGTACATCGGCTGGCCACCGCAAGTCATTGTATAGGCCACATCGCATTCAATAAGCCACTACGATTCTGAATGGAAGTAGAATGCGTGCCGCATCCCACAAAGGGATTCGGCGAAGACTTTATCCTTTATCCTTTATGACGCCTTTGAACTTCCGAAGCTAAGCATTGAATTCTTGGTCGTCATTGCCGAAAAAATGTTGTTGCGCTTTTGGCGCGAGTTGTCTGTAGGTAAGGCAGCAAGGAGTGGTCGGCGCTTGGCTCTCCATCGAAGGTTCCACTTGAGCTATATGGGGCGAGGAACTCCCCTGATGACTAATCACAGGGAGTCAACTGGAGGGGTAGAAGTTGTTACCAGTTTCTTGGATGTCTCAGAACGAAACAGATGGAGCTGTCGTGACAAAAACGCCGCGGGGAGAAGATCCTCAGCAGCAAGGCGAAAGCCGGTATGGGTGAAGTTCGCTGATAACTCTATGTATGTGTTCAACGGAATGCGTGTTTTTTTCCTCTGTCTCACAACCTTTCTCGATTGTATGCTTGTTCGGAATGGGTGCCAACTATCTTCAAGTCCGCACGCATGTTCAGCCAGTGCTGCTTGATAATCCTTTAAAACACTTTCTAGCACCCCAGCTCGAGTCCAGTCTTACGGATGGTGTAAGAATTGGCGCGCATCACATGACTACAATCGAAAGCGAGCTTCGCGCATGTTCTCGACTACAAAAGTTACACCGAGTTTCTTTCGTATGTCATCACTGCGAAAGGAATCCATACGCGTAATGCCAGCCTTCCAGCACGATTCTTCCATCTCCTTCACTCACCAGGGAAGGTCAACACCTCAGTCCGGACATTTGCAGTATAATGTACACCACAGTACACGTCTTTGGACTTACATACTTAGACTTAGTTCCTCCCGTGCTGTTGAGCACATCGGGCGACGAATTCTTTCCACTGTTGTCGGTCTTGCGCGATTTCCTCGGCCTGGTCCCTAGAAGCATTCATGATTCGCAAGTCATTTTCGAATGTACGTCTCCACGTGTTTCTGGGACGGCCTCGTGCTCGCTTGGCTCCTGGAGGAATCCAGAACATGGCCACTCTTGGGATTCGATGTTGTGGCATGCGCAATAAT
>MU915338.1:7142-18177 GCA_036418165.1 Cooperia oncophora
ATTGGCACCGCGTCAAACTCATCCCGCCTAACCCGCCCAACCGTCCGCAGCGAGCTGCACTATAACTTTCTCCACAGAATGACAATAAGCGGAAATATTCATTTTAACAAATCGCAAGCTTTCATAACATTGGATAGATCCAATCATCGGATCTCCTTTGCCCCACTAGTCACTCTGACTCTGAACATCCTCTTCTTCTTTAGCCGCTTGAACTTTCTGAATTATACAACTTTCTGGCAGAAGAAACACAGCACCAAATCGTCCTGAGCTAAAGCGTGGCTGTCCATTTTCGTCCTGAAAGGTTTGATAACTTTTTGATAGCATTTGAATTTTTCTTTGGTTATTTTTCTCGAGGGCCTTCAGGAGCGCTTTCCCAATACTTCCTCCTACCTCTCCTGTAAGTTCAAAATTGTCAAGAAAGTTGAGAAATCGGCTTTTGCTCTGTAGTCGAGAGTCCGGGGGGGGGTCGGTGTATGTAGGGTGAGGCACATAGAAGTCTCCTCATGCAGAACTGGGATAAACACTGTGCCGACACCCGTGCTTGAACAGAAAATGCACTGCGCCAATCCGGGAGTTCCCTCCTCCAATGATATACCTACAGTTGATAACACCGCTGCAGTCGGGACGGTGGCGGGGGGAGGGGTGGAATGAACCCGCTTCCGGTTGCCTTGCTCTACCAATGGTGATCGGTTAGTGATAGCACTGGTAGAGCAAAGCTATGAACTATAGGAAGAAAGAAACCAATGGTGAAAGCGCTGCGAGTGGACTCATTCCATCCCTCTTGGAAACGCTCCGACTGATTGCGACCTTATCAGCTGTACTTCCATTACGGCAATCCCAGTTCTGCACGAGTAGCCCTTTGAATGTGTCCTCTCAGCCAAATTGCACCAAACGTTCCTGTCAATGATGAAGATATTCAAGTTCAGTACCTTCAGTTGTTCGAGAGTGATTTTCGCGTTGATTTCATCGGATTTGAATCGACTTTGCTTTCGGCGCTCCCGCATCTCCATCACTTCAGGCGTTACCACTAAGGGCACAATGGGGACTGCTGCTATCAAACTTGGAATAACCTCACTTGCTGTTATCGCACTTTTATGTTAAAGACCGTACCTCTACGTCTTGGGGTCAGAGTTCCTTCTCCACTTTGTTCTGCGCCTGGTTCAACATTCGCTTCCGGTTCTGGTTCTGGTTTGGCGCTGTCGGCAACATCACCTCCACCAGTGTCATCGTCTGTTATCCGGTATCAGCAATTATTCCAGTTTAAGGGGTGTGGGTGAAGAAGAAGCGGCAGTGAGCAACGTTCAATTTCAATATGAACCACAAATTTCATTTACATTCAGATTGCACAAGCACCTGAGTGTGTACAGTCGTTTTCACAGCAGACGTTTTGGCGTCAGAGTACGGGATCGTTCCGCGAAACCCATCAAGGGGGGAGGGGGACGCACATGGTCGTTATGAAGGGAGAGGGCGTAAACGCAAGGTGCGTGAGCACCACACACCGGCAAAGTGTCATGGCTGAAATTTTGTTGAACTGAACTAGTGCTGTAGAAGACCGGGATGTGCCGAGGAAATATTAAAGTAATGAACTAAATATAAATAGTTTGCATAAACGGTAAGTATGTGAATGACTAAATAATACATCTGAAACAGATTCATGCTATCGACCTTTCCAAACCCTAAGCAAACATCTGCTAGCATAGGCAAAAATTACTCACCATTAGAAGCTGACCTTTTCATCATCTCTGCGTGGGGGCGTAATGCACGGCGCACACTCAGACCAAATTGATCGATTACAACCAAGCTATGCTAGCTAGCGATTTGATGGGATTCGTGTTTTGAAGGCATGTCGAGATTCCCGAATGAGTATTCTTGCAGTTTCAGAGAACCCCATGAAAATTCTCTCAAGCTAGCGGTCTTCGCCAAAACTGTAACACCTTTTGGAAGAAGGAAACACTGCGCTTTCTGAGAAGGCTTCCGGTTTTGCAAAGAAGTTATTTCGAGGCATAAAACACGCGTACGGTTTGCCGTTAACCGATCTGAAAGCCATCGGAAAAATTTCTCGAACAGCGAGAGATTCGGGTAACGTGTAGTGAGAAACCGCAACAGAAAAGTACATTGCTTCAACATGCCGCCTTCCTTTTCTCGAAAGCCCCGCTCAAAGTTGCATCCCTCAGGTCAGAAGAAGCTTGCGATCCCCACCACGTCAACAAGTGTGCTTCAAGCGCCATTTGCGCTGGAATCTCAACGCGGCCGTAATAGTATCTACATAATCAAGCGAACAATTGGGGCCGAAAGTGAGGAATCGTAACGCAGCTCTTCTTCGAAGAAAGCCGTACTGACGCAGCCACAATCACAATGTTGTACCCTGTTTTACGCGGCTTGGGGGGCTTGGTATCGCGTGGCACCAGCTTGTTGAAGCGGGCAAGCGACACAGTTGGTGGAATATGGGCTGGTGCCGTGCCCAACTCAGCCACGTTGACCCGCCCAGCGTCTGCAGCGAGAACGACTACACTTGGCTTTCAGAGTGAGATGTGGGATCGTTGAATGGCATTTTGCTCTGATCGGGTGGGTGGAGAAGCGTCCGCAATCTTGTTTTCGTCGCTGCTGGGGCGTCCCTTCTTTTCGATATTTTGATAAGCAATGCATCAAGATGGGATGCACATGATAAGCCCGATTCTGTGCAACGATCAGCGTGGAATATGCTTTTGACATTGCTCCTCCTTCCACCTTATCCTCTTCCAGTTTCCTAAATCTGTTCCCCGTTACCCGTCTGACCGTGGAATCATCGATAATTGCGTATATTTGAAGCGAGTTGAGAGAATGTTTTTTCTTAACCTTGCACTTGACTTCTCACAAATTCACTCAGTATCCCTGAGAGCGCATGGCCGCGCACTTCATTTTAACGTGGTGGCAACTGCGCTCCTTGTGGGTGTTCGTTTTGAGACAACTACAATCATGCCTTAGTCCAGTACAAGGCAGGATGACAGTCGTCTCAAATAGATGTGTCCCACAAGCAACTTATTCTGAGCCGCGGCCAACTGAAGTACGCAGCTACGCCCACTCTATCTCTGGGATGTGAGTGTTATGTCCATCCTATTCATCCATGCAAGGGTTATCTGCCAATGCTCTTAAATGAGAGCCAAATTTGGGTTACGGAAAAGGGTCTTCAGGGAGGACACGAAACATTTCCTTAATTGGGAGAACTCACCAGCCCCACCGCCGTCGTCATCTCTATCGCCACCTGTGCCTGCCTTCTTGCCTTTTTTCTTTTTCTGCCTCGATTTACCCTCCTTCTCGCTGTTCTTCTTCTTCGTCTTCTTCTTTGACTGCTTTTCTTTGCCCGTCTTGTCGGACTTCTTCGCTTTCTTCTTGGAAGGTTTCGAGCTTTTTCGTTTCTTTGGCTGTTTCGAACGAGGTCGCTGGATATACACAAGATTTCTGAAGCATTTATTAGCGTCGTTTGACGCTTGCGTTATTAGCATAGTTTGACTTATACAGCGAACAGTAAATTATGGCAGCATTTTTCACGTCAGAAAAGTAAGCGCAATAACACAAAGAAACTCTTAGTTTAGCACCTGGACGAGGAACCATGCAATGAAATGACAAGAGAGAGGGAACAAATAAACCACAGACATCAAGCTAGCCAATGTCATCGACCAGGTTTGAATAAGAAATGCGATTACCTTTTTACTAGGCTTCCTTCCATAAGGCGCCCGAGGTCTTGGCCTTGCTCCAAATCCACCTCTTTTGCCTAAAATTGTTCGCAGAATGTGCGTGGAATTTTCTAAATTAACTCTACGTTTTCAATGGTAGCTGAAGCTCATTCTCTTGTATTGACGAGGCTTGAAGAGAAGCTCCACATTATCTTGAGATGCGGGTTCGAGTCCCGTCCCAGGTTCGACTTTTGCCAATATCTTAGTTAGCATTCTTGTGGTAGCTTTCGGAGCACGCAGTGCGGCGTTAAACAGCAGTTATCGAAACTAAAAACAGCTCTAGAAACCCCTCATTCACCTCCGTGGATCTTGATCCTCAACATGCGAAGTGAACTGATCCGCAGCTGCAGTAGCGTGCGCTCAGAAGTACGCTGGAATCAGGATGGAGACAGTGGTACCAGGAGGCATTTCGGGACTCCACCAGCGTTCTGCAGGGCCAGCCGCATGCTTTACCGCGGCTAAACGGGCCACCTGCCTGTGTCCTCTCACTTCTGATTGTTCTCTACCTCTAAATACATGTTCACAGCACTTTCATATTTTGGTGTCGGCACAAATGTTGCACCGTGCAGAGTCAGGAGAGGATACTCGGGTATCACGACCCTCCAGCACTGTTCCGTGCACTTTTGAACGGAGAGAGTTTCACGGTCCCGCAGCTGCGGATCCATTCATCTCGTGCAAGTGGCAAGGACCGTCCTTAGAGATGAGTGCGCAGTTTGTGTTCAAATATACACCGGCTGTGCAGCACTGTTGGTTTCCGGAGTCCTCCAAAGATACAAGTACATGTGATATTGAAAGCGCGTTAGCACCTGACAAGAACAACTTTCGTTCTTGCGTGTCGAGCTGCATCTGTTCGCTGTTTTACTTCATCTTGTACATACTCGTACTCGTCATGAGTCAGACACAAGGATTACAGGCTGTAGGCTCACTTACCCGTTATAAGTGGCAAAAACAGAGCCCATATTGTGCAAAGGAGCAACTGCTGCATCTATTCAGCTAACCGCAGGTTATTGTTTTGTGAAATGAAAGTATGTCGAACAAGTGTTTTCAGCCGGTATCAGTTACGTAGATAAGCATGCCCAAACTACAAACAATTGGAAGACACAGAATCGTAATCACGGTACGTCGTACGTTGGGATCTTCTCTCTGCTCGACGGTAGCTTTATGGAGAAAACACTAAAAAGGAAATCTTTGGTATAACTTGAAAAAGAAGTAGGAAGTTGGGAAAAACTTGGGAAGACGGTGTGGAGTGTAAGTGGATCCAGTTTAATGACGCATAAGGCATTTTTTGGAGGCACAGCCCAAAAAAAATAACGGACGGAAGTTAGGTTTTGGCTGTTTTCATAAGACCTGATGTTCCACCGAGTACTTCACATCACTGAGGTCTTCAGTGTGCAGCGCGCAACACGTGCCTTAGCCAAACTGGTAAGAGCGAAAATCCCGTAGGCAATTGGCACTTATGCGTAATCAAAGTGCTTTGGATTTCATGTATACTCCTTATCCCTGAGACGGAATAGGCGTGGCATTTGAACATGGCATAGATTGTTACTCGTGGATATTTCAGTTCGAGACAACTGTCATCTTGTTCTATTTGGACAGAGGCACGACCACAAATGTGTCAAAATGAAAATATCTCACCAAAAGCACAGCCAACGCCACGTTTAGTTGAAGTACGCAGCCACGCCTACCCCATTTCAGAGATTAGCAGTTGTCGAGAATATGAACATTTCCATTGTTTTACATTGACATTTGGAGGCAAGGCACATCATCTCTGGATTCAGCCATAAGGGTGGTGAGATTCAGTCCTCGTGGGGAAGGGTCCTATTCAGGTTAAACAGAGAGGTATGTGCGATGAAATAAGCTGTTTGGATCCTAGACGTAGAAATTAGATAAAAAGATGAAGCTTCCTTCATGCTCACAATTGATGTTTAATATTCACGTCTGAGTAGCAGACTACATAAAGGCATTTATGAAAAACAATGTCTTCTTTTTATTAAATACAGTGTACAAGTATAAAATAGAGCTCAACAAAAATCTATGCAAATGACGTCATGAATACGAGCAGGCTTCATAGATCTTCTTTCTAGGCAATTTGAGAAGGATTTTGATTCGATTTCGGCACCACTTCTTTCCAAACAAACCAACAATTCATCGCGAATGTGAAAACGCACACCCAGTCACTTAGCTGAAATGAAATTAATCAGTTGTATGTTTTTCATTCTGGAGGGAAATTTTCACTTTTCTCGCTAACATTCGGAAACACGCTGTGCATGCATCGCAGGTTTCGGTTTGTGCTGGTGTTGGATTATGGTAGACATGGAATAAGAGTAGAAAGATTGGACAACGTTCAAAACTCCTTACAAGTGACTGTCATAAGCAATCTGCTCTCGCTAAAGCCAAGTCAGTAAGCACAACCTTCTTTACCTTAGCCTCATGCGCAACCCCATGACACCCAGCTTCACCTATTTTTAACTATGTCTTCACGTTAGTTTCATTGTCCTAGAAGTATCTTCCTTGACTAGAAGAGGAGGGAGATGGATGGAAAGGCAATGTAAATCCTTTAGAATGTACTCCAAATTTTTTCCTCACTCTTCTATGTAATTATCATCGGTTAATTAATCTGTTGGAAAGAAAGCTCTGTCAAAATTTTTCTAATAAGCCCATAGTTTTTCATCATCGATGCTTGATCATGACGTAGCATGCCATGCTTGTAGAACATTATAGGAGTTTTTCTTCAAGAGGTCCGTGAGGGCGCCTGCTCTTCGCTGGGTGTGATTAGACATCGTTTTCAAGCAGGGCAGCATCATCGGGTCATAATCTTCTATCGGTGGCTCCACTGCTGCACTAGAGCCATAGCAGCTGTCCGCAACATCAACAGTGCACTGCCGCTACCATTTGTGTCGCTCAGCTCCAAAAACCGGTGGAAATCGCTGGAGAAAAATGACCGAGACTAGCTTCGGGGCACCTCGTTCGTAGTACGGGGGGACCCCATACCTGCTATGTATACCTACCAAATAATTGAGGAGACCACTACCATAAGGACCGTTCACTTTTGGTTCACTCGCTTCGCGAAAAGAGACTCGATCCTCGAAGACAAACCTTGGTTGGGACGGCCCACAGAAGTGGAAGACTCCACCATTCTCGAAGCAGACAAGGAGGATCCAGAGGCTACCACCCGCAGTCTTGCGACAAGACTCGGTGTACCTAACTGACAGTCGTCCACCGCCTGTAAGCCCTTGACTACCAAAAAGTACTGGCTCGATGGATCACTCATACCTTGACCGATGGCACGCTGTGCACCGGGTACCCCTTGGTCAGTCTCCCTTCTCCGCCCTCGTCAGAAGGAGTTTCTAGGAGATGGAGAGATCCTCTGTGATTTCAACCCACACAGTACCGTGTGTCTCTCTCAAGGAGAAGATCCATTCTAGCAGTCCAAACCGGGCATGTATTCCGAGAAGGTTCTCCTGTGCTGCTCCTGGGACGCGAGGGGGATGCTGCAGAACGAGCTGCCCTGTAAGAACACACGGTCACCGCTACCATTTGTGTCAGCTCCGAAAACCGGTGGAAATCGTTGGAGAAAAATGACCGAGACTAGCTTCGAACGGGAGATCCCATACCTGCTATGAGACCTACCAAATAATTGAGGAGCAAGGCTGGGAGACCAGTCCCCGCTCATCATATTCTCCTGACGTAGTCCCCTACGACTGCTACCTGCTCCGCCTCCTTAAGGCTTTCTTAGCTAAGAAAACTTTCAGCAACTTTGATGACATCAGTCGAGAGGCCGCTGACTTACTCTACTCGCAGCCTCCTCAGTTCTGGGAGGAGGGGAATGCTTACCTGTCCATTAGGTGGAGCACTGTAGTGGCTAACTATGACGAGTATATTGTTGACTAATTCCCACTGTATGTTGAGTTAGAAAATAAAAAAAAAAGTCACAACAGTGACAAGACTTTCCTTTCAACCTATTATAATACCTTTCACACAATTACATATGGCATCCTTTCTAGTCAGACTAGATAGATCCCCTCGGAATCTTCGAAGCACGGCATGTCTTGGCTCATGGAGATGACGAGCTTTTAAAGACAGCTCCCGCGATAAAAGTGTCATGGATAGTTGCTTTTCAATTATGAAACAGTAGCTGATAAGTAATTCCCCAAAGAAGAAAAAAAGAAGAGTCCTCAAGATAAACAAAATCGCTCCCTGGCAGTCACACCTTCCTGCGGTCTCTGTGCAACCCCTGGCTCACAAATTCCTTTATCACATCTCCCAGTAGTGGGTATCATCCAATGCAATGAAAAGAATACGAAAAACAACAAAAACACGGAAGAAAAACTCTTGAAAAGGAAAAGAAACTTTCCAAAACTAGGAGTCTGAATTTAGGTTATGGCGTAGCGTGCACCTTTTAATGTAATGTGATGCAGCTTTTGCACCACGAAACTTGTGTCGCTCATGATTTTCACGCGTTTGACCTCGCAAGATGGGTTGCACTTGGCTGTATGTGCTCTCAAATAGAGATTGAAAGCGTATGGAGAGGAGAGCAGAATTATTTGATCGGCGGACTGAGCGCGGTCAGCCAAAAAGAGGTCAATCAGTCCTATATTGCGGCCGTCCCAACAAAAAACAACTGAGCGGCTCTCCGTCAGAGGGCATCTAGCAAAAGGGCGGTCCAACTGGGCGGGCGTTAGAACTAGAACTTTCAGCAGCCGTAGCTCACTCCTCGCTCGCTGTGGAGTCGCGAGAGTAGGATAGTCTCTAGCTTGGGGGCTGTGCTACTTGCACAAGGAACGACCACCACGTTTTACTCCGAGCGCGGGGGCTGTCTTCAAGAATTACACTGCTCCACATAATGATAGTTCCACCCACAAATCATACAAAATTTCGCCTTACATGAGATTTTCAGAAATTTGCTCAAATGAAAAATGAATAAGCAATCAATACCAAGTTGCAATGTCACGTGCGCCGTGAGAACTAACTTGACAGGAAACAAAGAGGTTCTTTCCGTCTTTTTTTGAAAAAGTGGCACTCTGGCAATTCCACAAAATGATAGTTCCACCAAGCAAATCGATCATCCAACAACGAATGGATAAAGAATTGTTAATTTAGCAATCTGTTGGAGCTATTTCTCCGAATAAGTTGGAAAATGCGGTTGTCCATGCTCGTACAGAGAGTTTTCTATAAGCTTCCGAAAGACATGGTGCCATGCATAAAAGATTGACTCCTTAAGTTCACGGACATCGTGGAATCGTGCATTGTTCGCATACATCTTGCGAACCAACCAAGAACGAAGCCCTACACATTCTCGATTGGGTTTAAGCCGGCACTATGTGGTGGCCAGGGCAAAAGAGCGATTTGATGACGACTGAATCACTCTCGAGTGCTTCGACTGGTATGAACTGGTGCATAATCATGCTCGAAAACGAGGTATTCTTCCCGATTACTGCGCCAGAAAGGGAGGAGACCTCGTCGCATGACATTTAGATTATCGGAAGACTTCATTCTCTTCGAAACGAAGCACAACTTTAGACGTCCCGTTGATGTGATGGCAGCCCAGACCATAATACCACCTCCTCTGAAGTTCCGCCTGGAAAAATGAAGCTTCTCTTTCCTAAGATCGTGCCAGTAGGACCGATTTCCGTCTGGACCGTCGCAGTTGAATTTTTCTCATCAGCAAACACGACCTGAAGAAAAAAACTGAAAAGGCAAGACAGACAAGCAGTAGGGCACCGCTGCCATAAGCTAACCTTACTCCAATCGGTTCGGCAACATCTCCTAGCAAAGTCGATTCGCTTTTCACGATGCATTTCTGTCAGAAACGGTGCCTTCCTCATTTTCCTCCTGAGAATGAACTCAGACTTCTTCAAGACACGCCGAACAGTTTCCTCTGAGACGTTAAGCTTCAAAGTTGACTTTATTTCCCGGCACGACATTGGAGAATTTGATGCTTCTCTCAAAATACGGCGCTTATCCCGATCAGAGAGCAAAGGAGGACGCCCAGAGCTCTTCTTAACTCCATATCCTGCAGGTTGCTTGACAAAATTGTTGATCACATGATGACTGCGGCCCAAATCCCGTGCGATTTGACGGTTCGACAGTCCTTGAGTCTTCTTTGCGATTATCTGTCCTTTTTCAAAGTCCGATAATGAATGTCCTCTTGCCATAGCCTAGAAAAGGCAAAGAGTCACAATGATGAGACAGTTTTACCCAACAAAAATGAGACGCAGCGACAAAACATGAGGTGGAACTATCATTTTGTGGAATTGTCAGAGTACCAATTTTCAAAAAATGAACAAAAAAAACTTGTTCTTTCAAGTTAGTTTCCGGTGTTGACATGCAAACTGGTATTGATTATTACCTCATTTTCTATTTGAGCACATTTTTGAAAACCTCATGTAAGACGGGATTTTGTAATATTTATGGGTGGAACTATCATTATGTGGAGCAGTGTATTTCGGGAAGCTCTACAGATAGGGGTGATAGTCAGGGGACACCGTACGTTGGAGATTCCCAGCCAGGAGGGTCGTACTGGTCGCTCAAGAGAGGGTCATATCTGCTCCTCATAGAACACTGTTTGCTCGGTTGGTGACTTTTTTAGTCACAAGTCTCTCAGTTCCCCTATTTCAAGTGCACCATACGCCTATCCCCCACAAATCCTATCCGCAGCCTCAACGTGGCGTGGGGGTGAACGGTTTGGACTGTTCCAAACCGTACCAATGCGGAGGGTGCCACGTCAGAGCCTGGCGAGCTACGCGTGGTCAAATTTCTTCTCGCCGAAAACAGTAATAATTATGGGCCTCATTCCCCTGAACCTGAGGGAACCACCGACAGGGCGACGTCGGCTGGGACCGCTCGGGCGAGGCTGCAAGAATCACAGGGCCAACGGAGATTTAAGTCGCCCAGGACTAGGATGACGATCTGTACTTTCAACGCACGGACGCTTGCATCGGAAGCTCACATCGAAGATCTGATGTTGCAAGCCAGGAAGATCAAGTACGACGTCATCGGACTGACCGAGACGAGGAGGCATCGCCCGCTACACGCCGTATACGAGACTGGAGAAGAACTGTTCCTCGGAACATGCGACAGCAGAGGCGTTGGCGGTGTGGGCGTCCTCGTCAACACGCACTTGGCCATGAACATCGATTCGTACGAAAGTCTGACGACCCGAATCGGACGTTTGCGACTGAGAAGATGTGGTTCAACTCCAGCTTTGACAATCTTCGTCGCCTACGCACCAATATCAAGCTACGGAATTGGAGAAGTTCTACAAGGAAGATCATACCTTCTTCAAGGTCATCGTCGGTGATTTCAACGCTAAGATCGGCTGC
>MU915340.1:1413-17455 GCA_036418165.1 Cooperia oncophora
GAGCAGCTCTACTTATGGGAGTCTGGCCCGAAAGCTCTAAAAGTCTACGTCTTTGGGCAGAGGGATATGCCCGCAAGGGCTCTGGGCCGTATGCTGTACTCCCCCTCAAGGGGAGATACTCCCTCTGGTGCAGCCATCACTCTCTGCCGTTATCTCTACTGATGCCCGTCGTCTCTCTGGCTCTCACCCACCTGCATCCACACTCGCTTAACGCATGCTCTGTGGGTTACAAGCATCTGTCACCGGACGCTCTCTCGCTGCGAGGGTCCAGGGTGTTCATCGCGTTTTTTGGTCGAGTATTTAAAGGAAGGAAAATAAAGAAGAGGGATGAGAGAAGGAAGGAAAAGAAAGAAGGAAGGAGGAACGAAAAAAGGATGGAGTAGTAAGGCGCCGCTGTTGACAGATATTCTGAGACCTGCTCTACGCGAATATAGTGCAGCAAAGAGTATGATCGATATGATCCTTGGGGGAGCCCTTCCCTTTGAGGGGAAATGTAGCATACGGCCCCTGGAGTCATTGGTTTTTTTAACTTAGCCTCTTCTTGTTTCGCAACATTTACATTCTCATTCGCAACACTTAGGTTCCCATTATGCTCAGGGACAGTAGTACACTAGGCTTTATTTAGGTTAACACCAGATGAGCAGGAAATGCTGTGGCAGAAGCGTTCATATCTGATGCATCTACCGGAAGCGCTACCTCTGGTACGTTCGCGTCATTAAGATGATCCTTAAATTATTCTAATGACTACCAATTTCCAGGTGTTGGCTTCTGTTCCCGATTGGGGCTTCTATTTTCTTTCGAATGTTTACCAGATTATTGAGGGTTGGGTTCCGCTATCACCAGTTCAGGCCATGCAGCTCCTGCTACCGCAGTAAGTTTTCAATAGTGGATGAACAGCAGCGACCTGTATTTTCAATCATAGACCTGATATGTGTCATGTCTGGGGGGGTGTCAAGGGAGGGTGTGATTTGGCGCGGCGCTAGCCCGTTCTCCTTCAGTTGTTGAAGAGGGGAAAGCGACAGTCGTTGGAGGAAAACGTGTTGCCGCTGCGCCAATTCTGCCTCCCTCTTGACACACCAACATCTGGAGCGAACAAGAGTGTAGAATACGGGCTCCGCCACAGATATCTCAGTTACTAAGACGTGGTTGGTAGATCAGATGCGTGGCTCATTCCAGATATCCTGATGCGCGAATAAGGCAGAAAGCCATTGAATGGATTATGTGTGCATCGTCAGACTTCTTATTTAACGCTTTGCCGCAACTTGTAGAGGCTCTGAGGTTTGAAATATTCGAGTCATCTTCACTGGCAGTAGCTCTTCTGACGCTGTCATACAAGGATCGGCGATTTGCTTTTGAGATATACTGGTAAGTTCTAACCGCTAGCGAGCTGCCCTAACCGTGAATTTGAGCGCTGCGGTAATTTAAGGCAGTTACAACAGAGGATAGATCATTGTGTCGATTTTGCCTATGCTCAGCGTTGTTCGCTATTGCAGAAGGAGTTGCTAGAGCGACACGAGGCTGACCATCTGAGGTTTGTGTAGTCATACTTTTTACTAGTTTTTTTTTAGTTTCTCTCATTGAAGGGATGAAATTGCTCGGCAGCATAAGTTATTGAACGAACTCGATTGCATTCAAATGGATCTGCGTAGAGAGGAGTCAGATCAAACTCGGGTAGATCTTTTCTTTCCTTTTTTATTTTCGCTAGTACCCCATAGCACGCTGTAGGATTGTTAGAAGGTGGATCCTTCTTTATGCGAGGCGTACAGGTCCGCAGCCGTAAGTGTGGCGCCCTTATTATTCAATACGTGGTCTTAGGCAGCGTTCAGACTTCGCGACGGCAGCGCTTCTGGTCGCGCGTTCGACGCGATCGATGCAGTCGAAAAAGCATGCGCATCGATCGCGCCGAACGCGCGACCGAAGCGCTGCCGTCGCGAAGTCTGAACGCTGCCTCAGAGACACAGAGTCGCGGAAGCTTCGAGTTCCTCCGCTCCACACACCATCCCATACGCGACACCCACTTCGAAGCTGCACCATACGACCATCCTTACGCCTAACCTTATCAAGTGCGTTGCTCGCCTGCGCTCTTTCGGGGAAGGGTGGGCGTATGGCGTGGCTACGGTGTACGTGTCGCGTAGCCGATGATGGGTGGAGATATAAAAAATACCAGCCTGTCCTCAGAATCTAGCTTTATTGCCTCGCACATCCGAAGGCAGTAGCCACACTACTGAGGCTGTGTACCTGCGCACCTGTCGGACGGTAATGATTCACCTCTAAAGTACTGTACTGTTTGTATTCAGCCGACTGAACTGGCTTTATAACTCTTTGTGATTTTTTTATCAATGTTATAACACTGTTATAGCTAGCGCTCCTACGCTCGCGCCTCGGAACCTTGGATGGTGCATTGCTCCATCATAATGTTCGCCTACCCTGCCTTCCATCATTCAAATGCAGTGGTGTAGTGGTTAAAGACTGCAACATTTTCAATTCTAATGCGAAACCTCTAAAAATTGTATTCCGTGGTCTTAACTCCACTTACTCTATTATTCACAAGGTATATGGATTTTTCTTTACGAATTTTGTTTCACGGTTGCTAAAGCATTCTTTACAGAGTGGTGACGATATGAGGCAGGATGCCATTAGTTTTACAAAGGTTTCATTTTAATGAATCGGAATTTGGCCTAGCGAGCACACCTGAGAAAAATCTTACGGAATGATAACCTTTTAGATGCGATGCCGTTCGGTATAGTGAAGGTACTGATAGGCGCTTCAGAGGCAAAGGGAGGGTGTGATATGCCTGTATGTAGGGCGTTTGACGCCAGACGATCACTGGGCGGTGGAATAGTCGCGAGAGAGCCCACACCCCTTCTAGTTGCGGCTGCACCAATGACCGTCCGCAGGCAACCCCCGCCCTCAGCACAAGCCCCGTGTTTTAAAAGCAGCGCTCAGATTGTAGCCGCTACAGCTGTAGCGCTACAGTTGTACCGAACTCCAGCTTTTATGTTTTTTCTTTCTGTATTCAACCTCTTCTCTTTGTTTCTCATATTTATCTGATAGTGAGCTCCTGTTTTCTACTTTATCACATTTTAATGTAGTTTTTGATACAGAAGACTGTGATAATTGGTTTTATTTATCGTTTTTAACTTTAATTATTTCAGAGTTGCTATTGATGAATAATTTGATGGCTTTGGCTTCGATGTCTTGCAGTGCTGCCTCGTGCTTGATCCCATTGCGAAATTGTTTTCATGTATCAAAAACTACATTAAAATGTGATAAAGTAGAAAACAGGAGCTCACTATCAGATAAATATGAGAAACAAGAGAAGAGAGGTTGAATACAGAAAGAAAAAAAAAACGTAAAAGCTGGAGTTCGGTACAACTGTAGCGCTACAGCTGTAGCGCGACGCTGTAGCGCTACAAGTCTGAACGCTGCCTAAGTTCAAATTTGATTTTCGTTGATCGCGATCAGTACATAGATTTTTATCTGATCTTTATGTAGTGTAAATTTTTCTCCCTTTCTAGGAATGGCCGAGCTGGTGTTAGACTGCGCGACATTGTGTGAAATTCAAAAGGAATTTGGAGTGACGGGCGTCTTCAAGGAAGATATCCTCATGAACTGGCTGATGAAACACAATACCACAGAGTTCATGTACAAGCAAGTAAGTTGTTATAATAAGTTCTAGGTGATTGCTGCCCTTGTAGTTAGTTGACTGTTGCGTTTGCGTTTAACAAGGGATTCGTGGGGTTAAGGAGCGTAGGAAGAAGTTATGATCGATTCTTCCAGAAAATATTTCTTTTAGGCTTTGGATAACTTCACTCGATCATGTGCTGGATGGTGTGTTGCGACGTACGTGCTAGGAATAGGTGATCGTCATAACGATAATATACTAGTAACCACTGCTGGTCATGTGTTTCACATCGATTTCGGAAAGTATATGGGCGATTGGCAGACGGCTGGTGGATTCAGGAGGTTGTAGTAATGCTTTTTATTCGTTATCTAATTTGGTTCATTTAATCGTTCCGCTTAGTTCTGCTTCCATACTGGGGAAAATATTGACAATTTGTTACGATTTGTCCCGTAAGTACTTATCGGAACATATTGGAGCTTGCTAAGTTTATCGTTAAGCGTGTCAATCGGCTTCACAGTATACTGAAACTTACTTAGTTGAACGTGTGAGTGCTCGAAGGCAATGGCACAAATAGCCATTGAGCTGAGAGGCAAGAGTGGCCTCGGTAGCGTAATAGGGAACGCAACTGCCCGGTAAGCGGAAGATGCGGGTTCGAATCCCGCCCGTGGTCCGACTTTTGCCCACAACTCAGCACTCTTGTGATCACGTTAGTGTGTCACTTGCCTTGTGCCGTCCTTTGAATAGGGACTTCCGAAGCCGATAGCCCGCCGTTTGAAAAGGTAGTGTAAGATTGCGCTGCCGCTGCCGTGGGTTGGGGGAGGGTGGGCAGGTATGTATATAGCGCCAGCAAAGCGCATAAGCCAAGGTGAATCAGAAAACAAAACCTTTTTTTCAAAAGCAGTCACAATCCGTCCCTTCCCCCTCCCTCCCTTCGACCAAATGTGGTCTCGCCCATGGGGATCCCTAGCGTTCCACGTGCCCTGGTCCTTTTCCGTGCGAGGTGTACAGGTCCGTAGCTATGGAAGTATACGTACTTTCTTCAGTGGGAAGTGCGCCGAAATGAAAGTGGAAGGATTGCGATAGCTTTTCAATTACATCTCCGCTCGCCCTTCAATACACGTTAAGCGAACCACAAGCACGCAACACGCCGCACATCCAGCCACACTCCCAATCATGACCACACGTCTACTTCTGTGCGGCCCCTTAAATGGCTGGGCCGCTTCAAAGCTTGCCCTCACCAGCATGCCAGCTTGTCCGCTGGACACTGGTCGGCGAAGTTGCGCAGCGAATGTGTTGGCAACATAACACCGACAAGACGGCCGCTGTTTGCTGCATCGTCGCCCACGGCGCATCGTGCGGTGACGCACGGTAAATTCTCAGTGTGCACCGGTTTGTCGACTTGAGCAGCAAAACTATTATGAATTCAAGCGGAGATAGCACTCCACGACATCAGATTTTTTTTATATGCTTGCCACTCAAATCCGAACAGCCAGGCGGGCAAGTCTTCATTGGACGCAACGCTTCTCGCCACGCCCACCCGCGGCATATTGCGAATGTCTTGCCTCACCCACAACATACCATTGTGATCTGAGCATCGCTTATGGGTAAGGGGTGGTAGCATAAAGGAAATCCAGCTATCACAGCCCTTCAGCTTCATTTTGGTGCACATTTAAGTGCCATAATTTGCGCTTGTGCACGTGCCCACCTCTCGCTTGGGGCACGTCCGTTTCGCCCTAATCGTGCAGTGTGTCTTCAGGGCGAAAAGGACGACTCTGAACGACAGATTCTTCCTGCCCATACAATGTGTCATTTTATATTCATTGTTTTGTAATTTTTACTTCTTACCTTAATTTTCCAGAGATCGCGTTCCGTTCGTTTTTACGGATGAGATGTACCATGTCATCAACGGTGGAAATCAACAGAAGGAAAGTTATCAAACGTTCATCGATTATTGTTGTCAAGCGTTCAACTATCTACGGCGGAACTATACTATTCTTGCCAATCCATTGAAAATGGCTAGTAATTTATAGTTATTGCGAAAAAAAATCATTAACAAGTGATCGTTACTTCTAGATGGCTTGCTCAGATATAGCTGGTATGAATGTGGAATCTCTTAATTTTGTCGAGAAGAATCTCATGTTGGAATTAAGTGAAACAGATGCTGTAATACAATTTACTCAGTTGATTAATGTGGGTACACTTACTTTGAAATTTTAAATAGGACTTTCCGCTATTTTTGAAATTATCTCCATTCTTACGTTTTATTTCAGCATTCGTTGAAATCAGCTTTTCCTCGAATTAACTTCTTCTTTCACACATTAGCCCAAGTGATGTCTTCAACAACAGGGAACTCAGCAAAGAATAACGACAACATTAGTTTTGTGCCACAGCTTTACACGTGAGTTTCAATTGTTAGGCATAAAGTGGACAGGTACGAGTGGAATGGGGAGCAAAAGGATAATTAGAGAAATACTTCCTTTCCCCTGGAATCGAGAGGGCGTGGATGCGTATCTCGGTTTAGTTGATGCGCTTTTGGTGAGATATTTTCGTTTTGGCCACTCGTAAGCATGCGTTTATCCAGCACAGGATGACACTTGTCTGGAATGGAAAGTTACCACTAACAACGTAGCCTACCCCATGTTTACATGATGCAGTAGAAACGCCCTCTCCATCTTCGAGCTATGGAGTGTGTCATCTATAGAATCAGGGGCACTCGTAAACGTATGTGGTCCTACAGTGGAGTTTCGGGACTTGGGTCGATGCTGAAGGACCCGTTCTGCAACTGCATATCGCGGGTAAAAGGATAAATTCTTCGCCGTTGGTCAATCCCTTTATGGGATCGGCCTCATTCTACTTCCATTCAGAATCGTAGTGGCTTATTGAATGCGATGTGGCCTATACAATGACTTGGGGGGGGGGGGGAGGCAGCCGATGTACAAGTCAGTGTTCCTTATCCTGCCGGTCGAATCTGGTACCAGTTTATCGTCCCGGGTAGAGGGCTTCGTTGGCCTGGGCGGAAGTCTAAACAGGATTCGAACCCGGGACCGAGCCGAGTGCTAAGCGCGCCACTTGTCGCTATACCACCTCAGCCTATATTGTTGGTAGTGAATTTTGGATACCATTTCGTCGGTGCATTGACTTACCACCGGAGAATGAAAGCTGAAGAATTTATCTGAAGCGCCACATGCGAAGTCATCCTCTTGGTGGTGGATTTTGGAAATCAGAAGAGCACACAAGTGAGGGGTGAAACACTGGCCCGGATGAGAGACCAGACAACCAGAGAGCCAATAGCTGCAAATACTTGTAGAACCCGAAATTCGAACGCAACGTATTGCTACAATTGTATATGCGAGCTTTTTCTGAGTGAAGAGGGCCATCAGAGGCCCTGGCTTATTTCACAGCGCTTTCGCCTGGCAAGATGGTAAACTGGGGTAAGAACCTCCTCGTCATATGTAATTGAACCTGTTAGTGTTGCGGAAGGTGACTAAAAAGGCGAGCTCGAATGCTGGGGCGGGCGGTTGTCGCCAACGTCATTGGTGGAGTGGTTCAGTGGGAAACGGCCAGATAACCTCTCACAGCCCTTCCACCAATGGCACCGACAATAATCGACGGCTGCCAGTGCCCACTGCCATTCCTGTGCCCACGGCCTTCAAATCTCTGCGACAGGTATCAGTGGAGTTGCGGTAATGAAAAATTAACCAGAGCTCGAGCGTTTCAGTTGGCACGCCTGCAATACTTTGACTTTCTTGACTCACGATGTCATATAAACAGTTGGTTTCAGACAGGCGACCGATGGAAGAATCTCAGGAGTACGAGTGATTACCTTCGAAAAGCGTTTTATGCCCAACAAAGTTTATGTAAGGACGATATTTGTTCTCGTTTTCTCCGCGAGTACTTGTGACGTTTTACAGCTTTACAAAGTTGAAGTGAGCCGTGAATCTGAAACGGTGTCGTCCTATGTGTATCGATCATTCAACGAATTTAATGAACTGTACATAAAACTTCGTAGAAGGTATGCCTGTAAACATTCAACCACGGCGTCAGTTGTATTTTACTTGTATTTTACCCGTATGTCGTTCAGATTTCCTACTGTGGCGTTCCCGCCGTTAAGTTCGGGCACAAAGATGCGGTCGAATGTGCGTGAAGTGGCGCAGAGGCGAATGGTTGATATCGAGTCGTTTCTACGTTACTTATTCACTCTGAGCTCCGAAATTTGTCATGTAAGTTCAATTATTGGTTTGAGCGCGGCCAGCGAACGTCGACGCGAAGCATTCTACGACGATGAAAGCAAGAGCACAATAATTAGACCCCCCCCCAGATGTCGAAGCGTAGCGGTTTCCCCGTCCTAACATGCGCAGGAATGGAGATACAGGACCGTGAAACACGCTAATTCCTCCATGCTCCGCCCAATGCCTTTTGCGGCGCAGACTCCCGTTTATGCTAACAGCCGTCCGCGCGGCGCGTGTCGCGCGCAGCTCTCTTGGCACTTTGCCAAGTCCTGTAATTGCGCTTTGGAATACAAGTAAAACGCAATTTCCTGATGCGGATAACATTTTAGGTGCTGCAAAATAAGAACCGAAGATGATGACGAGGGCTAGAACTCAAGAGCAACTGTGCTGCTTCTGCAATATCCCTCAGAGGCCGCGCATTCCCACAGAACATGACAATAAAAACGGCCTAAGCACTCGTTAGTTTAATACAAGCAAAACGCAATTTCCTGATGCGAATAACATTTGAGGTGTTGCTCATGCTTCAAAGTCCGAATAGAAGGTGATGAAGATGACAAAGGCTAGAAATGAAGAACAACGAATGTAGATGTAAATAAAACAAAATGAAAAAATTAAGGAAACGCAAATTAATTAAAATCGCGTGTAAATTTCTAAGATCCGGCGCGAATTCGGCTCCAAAACCATAGAAATACTTTAAACTAACGAGTGGGACGCTTAGGCCGTTTTTATTTTCATGTTTCGTGGAAATGCGCGCCTCCGAGGGATATTGCAGAAGCAGCACAGTTGCTCTTGAGTTCTGGCCCTCGTCATCATCTTCGGTTCTTATTTTGCAGCACCTAAAATGTTATCCGCATCAGGAAATTGCGTTTTACTTGTATTCCAAAGCGCAATTACAGGACTTGGCAAAGTGCCAGTGCATGCCAGTTGCCGACACGCGCCGCGCGGACGACTGTTACATGAACGGGAGTTTGCTGTCTCCATTCCGGCGTATGTTAGGACGGGGAAACCGCTACGCTTCGACAGCTGGGGGGGGGGGCTGATAGTCACGCACACCCAAACATTTGGCCGCCAGGAGGGGGGAGGGGGTCGTATTTGGGCTGAGAAAAATTTATTTTGATAGTTGATTTTTCTCGCTTCACGGACGTTGTAAAAGGGGGGGGGGTCGTATTTACTTTCTGGCCTTTCTAGGAGTGGTGGGAGTGGTGGTTGACTTTTCGTGATTTTCCTGTTTCATGCGTACTATACCCCCCCCCAGTCGCTCGCAGCAAATAGTTTTTGGGAAAAAGTGGGGAAGTTTACTGGAAAATTTCGGAAGAATTGGCAGGAAGTTGGGGAACTGAGATTTGGTGGAAGAGGTGGGGGTCGTATTGTCTCGCGGTATTTCGTTCCTGTTTCACATGTGCTATTTACCCCCCCTATCTCCCCCCCCCCCACACCAATCCACACTGACGCTCGACAGCTCGATTAATGAGGTTTCACGATGTGTTATTACCCCCCCCCTCCCACCTCCAGCCCCAACAGCACCTCGGACGGCTTCGATTCAATTTGAGGAGAGGGATAGAGGGCCGGAGGGGGGAGGGGTCGTTCCAACCCCAAAAAAGGGGAGGGTCGTACAGACTCGACTAAAATCCCCAACCAATGATGTGCTCTGGTGCGGCCGCGCGGGCGGAGTTTGGAGACTGCGACTAGTGATCATGATTTGCTTAAATTTTGATATGTTTTTTGAAACATTGTTTGGTGCTCGTAGAATACTTGATTTTAATTATATTATGGTTTCAGTGTGATCTGGTGTACACATTCTTCCACCTTATTCTTCGCGACAGTAATATTCATTCGTATATAGGTGATTTACAATTCCTCTTTTGGCTTACCAGTATTATAATTTGACCGGAATTCTCCCTTTGGCTGGTAGTTCAGGGGGACGGACAAGATAATCATGTTTGTCGCGCCGTCGCACGCGGCGTGTTCTGAACGGCAACTTCTCATTTGCTAAGTAGCAGCCAGTCCAGGGAGGAGAAGTCCGGGCGCGGCGTCGCCCGCTACTAACCACCAGCGCGTTACAGTACGATTGTCTTGTCACATACCCAGTTTACCCAAAAGGGAAGGTCGCGTAACGTGGCGCTTCTAACTTTTGTAGTAGTCCCCTGGATTGATACTGCTGTTCTGGTTTTCGATTATATTGATTTTCAAGGTACTGAGGAATCGGCGAACGATTCGCATCGTAGCCAATGCGAAGTATATCTGAAGATCCAATTCAATGGCAACAAGCAACATTCGCAGCTTAGCATTTTCGTTGGTGAGCATTTGATCGGTAACCAGTAACTCATCCTCTGGAAGTCGCAAAAACGTTTATTTCAGGCCACGTAAAACATCTGGCATTGTTAACAACTGGCCAAGCTCCAGATGCATACGTGAAATCGTACATTCGTCCCGATCCACAGAATTTATCGAAGAGGAAAACGCAGGTTGTCAAAGCTAGTCAGAACCCGACGTTCAACAGAGAGGTGAGGACACATTCGAAGGGTTTGTGCTTTTTTTGTCACTTCTGAGTTAATGAGAATCATCACGTACCGTATTTGGGGAATCTAGTCCACCGGATGGTAGGACTCGAAGGCAAGCCCCGTGTTTATTTGATGTTTGAGCGCTTAAACATGCAGGATGTACTATTCTCGCAGCTGAAAAATATGAGGAATGCGCTACCCGCTCGCGGCGGAACCACGGCTCCGCCCACTGGGCCGCGCCCAACATTTATTTTTAACTGCTACCTGAAGGCGCGGTTGCTCCACTGCTTTCTGCATTTCGAATGATGGGAGTGAAGTGATAAGGAGAAAGAGCTGGTATCAACAAGCGAGAACTTACTCGACCACGCCCTCACTTGGCCTGATGCACGTACAAGCGCGGTTCAGCATGGGGTTCTATACGAGACACTTCGGTCGGCTTTAGCGCTTTTTTCTCCACTTTTGTGTTATTCGCCGTCTTGTGTTTAGTATTTGAGCAGGTGTGTCTTTAAGTCTGTCAGATTTAGTGAAGAAGTGATTGGAGAAACGCAAACCTGATCTTGGAATGGAATAGTTGACTGAATGGAGGGCGCCGCCACTTAGAAGGCGGAAAAAGGAAGAGCTCACCAATGTGGGAGGCACTATGGTTTCATTTCTCCACTCAAACGGTCATCGTGAACAGTGCTTTCAGATGTGATGTCCCCTGCTTTAGATCGAATGCTTTAGGAGGCGAAATAAGCTAGCACAAGGCGATTGCTTGACGCTGACGTAATTTTGAAGTGTGGTGTAGTTATCATGAGTCGGTCGGGGCGTGTCAAGAGGAGGGGGTGTCGGTCTTGGCGCAGCGCCAGCTCGTTTTCCGTTGAACGTTGCGGCTTCGAGGTGATGAGGAAAGGGCCGGAGCTGCGCCAAAACGCGCCATGCTGACACGTCCTGAACTCACAGTCAGTGTGGTATAGTAAAGTAGTAAAGTACAGTCATATAGTAAACGAATATAGCCACGTATTACAGATGTATTACGACATCGTTGGTGGAGAGAACGTGTTGTCTACGCGGGTTCTAGAAGTGTCAGTATGGAACTCTGGAGGGCTGATGGATAACAACAAGTTGTATTTACTGTATATTCCACTCCAAAAGTTGAGGAATCGTCCTGAAGACAGGAAAGGAAATCGCGTCCTCGAAGGGTGGTTTGCATTCGATAAAAATATTTGAACTTCTCAATATTGATTCTTTTATAATCTCTTGAGAGATCATTACTGCAGCGTTTCATCGGGCCGATTTAATTGTTTGTGTATACTTAATGAGCTTTGTAAATTTTATGACGGATCACAACACTTTGTACAACGCAGGCGTTTGTCCAGCTTTCGTGGATAATATCATCAAATTATATATCACCTTTCTCGCTTAATTATGCATTTATTTTGCTAATATTATAGCTTTGTTAGTATGTGATGATGTGCATGTGCAAACCGTTCGGAACAAAGCGGAAATTCTGTCGCGAGCACGTTGCGGTTTGCGTAGCGGCTCGGCCTACAACGTGTGATCGTACACCAGCGCGGGTCGATTCATTCTTGGTGCTAGGGTAGCCGGGTAGGGGAGTCGTGAGCGGCTCTGAGCTATGCCCTTTTGAGATCCTCGGCCGGTGTTTTGTTGAGAGGACGCAGGCGATCAAGAAATGGGTATAGCCTAGTCTCGGTCGCTAGTGGCCTGTCTCCCAATTATCTCATGCCTGATCCTCTGTCATAGCCATTTGATAGTGCATCGGGTGGTGCCCATCCTCTGATCGTCTGCACTCTGCTGTACTCACCAAAAACTGTGTTGTGGAGAGGGCGCAGACGACCATGAAAAGTATTCGACATATTCGCTTCTGGATTGTCTTTTCCCAAATATCTTAGCGCGTCATTCTTTGCTGTAGTCATAGGGTAGTGCCCTGAACCCTACCCATTCTCTGCTGATCTGCGCAAACAGTTGATTAAGGAGAGGACGCAGACAGCTAAGAAACTGGTTAGCCTGGTAACGCCCCGGATGCCCCGTTCTCCAACTATCTTAGCGCGTTATTCTTTGCTTTAGGCCTTTATTAACGTCACTGCACCCGAAATTTTTCGCCTCTGAACAAACATAGTCACGACGAAACAAGTGGGTCAAAATCGTGCACATGCAGGTGCTGCACAGCGTCCTGCACTCCGATGTGAATTCCGACTTTCTTCTGAATGAAGCGCCAAATCATTCGAATTGGTAATCTCCAATGATTGCATTGTGACCGATAACTAGTAGTCTTCTCGTGTGATTAATGATAGCCTTATATGGAGCGGTTGTTTTCGTGCTTGAAAATACTTCTAAATGTTTGTTTCAATTTCTTTATCCTTATTTTCCATATGTGATCGGGTATCCACGAGCAACTGTTAGCTGGTCCTCTTTTCTCGCAGCTGTATACAAAGTCCTTTGCCATCTGTGATATATTAAGAACGATGATAATATAGATAAAAATATTTCTTTCTCAATTTGTATAGCAGTACGTCAAAAACAACTTGCCCTATGTCGCTTGAATCACGGAGCTTACCGTTTGAGGCAGTGAGGTCAAGGTACTGTTGCTCTGAAGCCGCGCCCTCGATTTCTTTGCGTAGAGAACGATTACTGATTTTTGCTACTGCTACGAAATTTTCACAAGAGTAAAAATTGCAAAATGGATTAAAGACAGCTCCCACGGTAAAAGTGTCAAGGATCAATTATGAAAAAGTAGCTGATAAGTAATTCTCAAAGAAGGAAAAATGTGATGAAGGAGAGCAGAATTATTTATGGGCACGAGCGCGGTCAGCAAAAAGTACATGCAGTTCCGATTAATGCCCGTCGTCCCAACAAAGAACAACTAGGCGGCTCTCCATCAGAGGGCATCTCTAGCAAGCGCGGCACAAGTCAACCTGACGCAGGCGCGTATTAGACACGTAGAAACTTATGAGCGGAGCTTGTAGCTCGCTCTTCCTCTCATATGTGGGAGTCGTGAGAGTTGACAGTCTCTAGATTGTTGGCTGATGACTACTTGCACAAGTGATAGTGATTGACCATGACTCACTCTTGGACGAGAGGGGCTGTCTTTGAAGCTAAGTAAGCCACTCTTTTCCGCAGGGCACTCGCGGCGTCTGCCGACTTCTCACATGTTCCAGCTTTCCAGCGGATTAAGACCCATCCAGGAGTCCCCTTCCCCCCCAACAGAGGCACGTTCCTGCCCGCTACATGTCCCCTGGCACGTCTTCGCGGATGTTTGGCCCGAGCCGCTGGTCCTTCAACAGTCTGCGTTACTTGGTTTCGCAACAGGACCACGCACAAAAGTTCAAGATGTCACGTAACCAGGGCTCCGCAATGGGGGTTTGGCCAGCAGCTGAACTGTTTGCCCAGCACCCATTCTCAGCTGTGGATGATGGGGTGTGCAAGCGGCATTGGTTGTACGCGTCAGTCCGCTAACCAGTTTGTAGCTTGCCCTGCCCAGCGATTGGTGGAGAATTGGGCTGGCACTGCGCCAACGCCACCATCTGTAGAGGACAAGGCCGCATAATTTGCGGTCCGAGAGTGCATAGAGCGTTAAATAGGGAAATTCACCGCCTGAATGTAAGAGTGCAACAGACCTTTCGTGCTGCGGACGTATCATTCCAAGGAAATAGTACTGTTCAGAGATAACGAAAAATGCTCTTTCTTCGGTCTCTCAGAGGCTCTCTACTCTATCTGGGCACCGGAGCCATCAAATAATCAGCTGGTGGGTTTTGCAGGCCTAATCGTTAGTTATCCCTTCACCTAAGGGCAGGGGCAACATTTAGGAGAACAGGTGGGAGTTTAGTTGGGCCGTTGGTGGGCCGCGCCACTGAAACTCGCCAAGGATCCAATTTTGCCCACATCTGTGGCTCTAGCTTAGGTTTAGACAGCCTGCACCTTATGAATCGACAGAGATGAATATCTCACTGGATACAAATGAAGAAATTTAGGGCCTCGTTTGATTGGCCCTCAGCTACTATGCTAAGACTTTTTTGGACACCGTTATCAGGGACGCTACAAGCAAGTTCTCAAAAAGTTTGAGTGATGTGATTAGTGAAACCAGGACACATTATAACAAGAAGAAGTTTAAGTAGAAACTTTTGTTGGCCCTCTTAACGGCACGCATTGTTGGCGGTACAATATCACAATACCGAGGTTCGAAAAATCGGAGCTCTGTGGAAATCGGAACGGCACGCAGCGATGGGATTGTTGTTCTCGTATCAGAGGCCTTTGGGCATAATTTTATAAAAGGTTTTTCAGAGTAAGTAGATTAACACGGTCGTGTGGGATGTTCGTTCTCGGTCAGAATTTCAATAGCGCTCGCGATTGGCCTTATACAGTGATTGGTGACAATGTAGAAGGTAGGAAAGAAATGGAAATGAGTCATGGGATTCAGTAAAGAGAGTAGAGTGGTTCGTTTCGCCTCTACTCAGACGAACCACTTTATTCCATCCATCCCAGGAGGCTCCTCAGTGAGGTGGGATGGACGGAATGAGAAGTATGAAAAAAGGAATGCAACCCACTATTGGGGAATAAGTAATAGATGCCAGGGTCTACAAGCCGACGTAGAAACGCGGCGGTTTACCTCCCAGACGAGTAAGGTATCAACCCAGACGTGATAGGAGATTTGGTTAGCCCGATTTGGGGTCGATATCCAATCTAGCACCTGGGTAGGGCATGATATGCAGCGCCATTTGCCGGTACGCTACCTTCACTATTTTAGTATAGTAATAGTCTATTTAATACATCTGGTTGTGATGATCGGAACCTGAGGCGACCAGGCTAACGACATTTAATCAATTCTTCCAATACATTTGTCTTCTAATGGTTAATCAATCGACTGATTCGATGATCACTTTAGAAACCGAAGAAAGTTGCTATTGCGCAGGGAAGGCCATTTTTCGTGAACGATTGAGTAATATCGAAAGCTAAAGTAGGATCTCATAGTAGAAATCACTCATGATCGAAGTAATAAAGGCAAGTATTCAATATGACCTTAGTGGCAGATCAATATATTGGCATTCCTCGCTAAATCACATCGACAAATTCATTAGTGACCGCCCACCTTGGCTATCTTCCTGAGAAACGGGAACCCGTTTCACTGACTAATTATTCCGCATTCTGACGATTTTTCTGCGATATCTCATTTATGACCCTTTTTTTCGGAAGTGAAAGTGTTCAGTTATCCAAAACCCCGCACATGTGTCCGATTTCTTTTTGCGAAAAAGGAAAACAACTGAACGCGCGCTCTTTTTTATGCGATCGTTTTTTATTTTTTTATGGTGTGTTGTACTGTAAGGCAAGCAAGGCAAGACTAAGATCTATTTGAGTTGAATTCCATCTCTTCATTGTCTTCAAGATTGATAGAATTGAAGCTGTATACTTTAGAAATCTCTGAGGTGCGGTGGGCGTGGCCGCGCACTTCAACTAAACGTGGCTGCTTTTGGTGAGATATTTTCAATTTGAGACAATTGTGGTCATGTCTTTGTCCAGCAAGGACAAGATGACAATTGTCTCAAATTGAAATATCCTACGAGTAGCCCATCCTATGTCATGTCTATGCCACGCCTACTCCTTCAGATAAGAATTGTAAGTAATGATTGACCGTTACGGAGCTTCACGTTACGAAACCTCAGGAAAATAATCTGACAAAAAAAAAATTCAAA
>MU915341.1:0-16811 GCA_036418165.1 Cooperia oncophora
GTGTATGCTGGCACTACTGTGTTCCCAACTGAAAGTGGATGGTTTCCTGAGAGACGAAAGAAAAAACGCTCAGGATCATGTAACGAGTAGGAAGATCATCAAAATTATAATTCTCGTGACATGATGGGTCTTCCTCGAGAACGCAGTTGTGCCAGCATACTCGTCGAATGTTCGAACATGTGTTTTCTTCCACTTTTCTGACGAGGACCTTCGGTCGGACGGGAGTCTTATGTGCAGAGGTCAGAAGTCAGTAGGGCACTGGCAATGTTCGAGAGGAACAGATGACGGGGCTGATGGAATTGTGTGGCAGAAGAAGCAAAACAAAAAGGAAATTTGGTGAATCATTTTCTGTTTATGTAAATTCCTGTTAATATAGGGCGCTGTTCGGCTTCGTGAGGGCATCTTGCTAGTACGCTTGTTCGTTCAGTTTCCTCGGCTTGGTTGAGACTTGTAAAACATTGTGAAGCTGCGAAATGGACGGGACCTGCAATCTAATCTCAATTTGTGTCATGGTATGAGCCTTATTATGCCCGGCGGTATAGCTTCACGAGTGTGCGCAGATCTCGACAATATGGCCTGCACACTCTTCACTGACTGCTGCTCCGTGGCTTCCCAAGGGTTTACAAGAGTTCGGAGTGAAATGACCCAAACCAACAGCGCCCAGTGGTGTGGTCAGGGCACATCGTTAGTTGGGGATTTCGGTCGTGTAGGCCTTCTATTCGATAAACGAGCTGTCGAGCGGAGAGGGGTGAGGGGCGAAGTGGTGGGGATATATAGCACATGCAAAGCAGGGAAACTGCGAAATTTTAACACCAGAAAAAAATTTCCAAAAAAATTTTTCTCCCATTACCGCGAATTTCGCCTCCCCAACAAATGCCTATTACCACCCCCATTTATCCCCTTTATAGCGCCGTGAAACAAGAAAAACCAACCATCGAAAAAATTTCCGGACCAGATACGACCCCTGTTGGGGGATCGCCAACGATGATGTGCCCTGCTTGTGGTTCGTGAGAAAAAGTATTTCTTTCTAAATTCAATTTTTTTCAACAATTTCACCTCAGTACTTATTACTTTCCGCAAATTCTGCATGAATGGTAGCTGTTGAACGTTGAAAGCTTGTCAGCTCAAGAAAATATAACGAAGTGCGCTCAATACTTTTTGAAGATGAAATGATATTCTGATATTCTTAGATGAAATGATATTCTTCCGAGGAAATTGTGGATTTCCAATGATACGGTTTAGAATGAAGCGCTCATATCTCGACATACGAGCAGGCTGCAGCTGCTGTCCGCAGTGGCACCCTGTTTTGAAGGGTTGAAGGCTCTAAATTTAGAAAACGAAACAGGCTGCAGAGATGCACACTATAAAGCAAATTGCACCAGAATATTCCGGCACACCGCTGCTATTTATTTGTTATGCTATTCATTCTTGCACATTCTCATCTTTTGATTGATTCCATAACACCTGTCATTCAGTAACGTTATTCGACTACACTTTTCTGTATCTATTAAGGACCCCTAACAAAGGAAAGATTGTAGCCGTTGTGGCCGTTCAAAATGAGGTGTATACCGAGTGCTGGTTTCTAGACCGCAATTACAAATCCGTCTATCTGCTGCGGACCTTCGAGAGAAGTTTCGGAAGGATTCTAGTGGAGCATCACAGTTACTCACAAATTCAGGAGTGAGGCTGTGACCATGGTGAAGATGAGCATGGGCAGCCCAATGAGCATCGAAAATAAAGATTCCGGCTGAATAGGAAACCTAGACTTCATCAATGTCCGACCGCAGCCAAAAGAGTGCTTTCGATATTATATTTATGCCGGTTGTTTCCGCCAAGATGGAGCATTTTAGTTTTCGTCTCAGATAGGGGGAGGCACCAATCATCTGATTATTGTGAACTTTACTGAGAACATCTTGAAGGTGTTCAGCATCGTCATCGTCAATTTTGGCACGCAAAACATGAGATCGTCAGCAAATGCACACATGCAACACTGGATTGCTCAGCGATAAACATAAGGTCATATGTGTAGATATTAACGCGTTCCGGACCGCGCGACACACACGGTGTTTCCTTTAAGAACGCAAATTTCAGTTTGTTTCGAGTGTTGCGCAAATTCTTCGAGTTGTTATATATCCTGTAGGGGTACGAATTCCTGCATATGGTTGGGCCATGAAAAGCTTCGGTAGTTTATTTGTAAAACATTTTTCTAAAGTGTAGCCAATTCATAAAACCATCATGCTCTAGAAATGCATCGCACCCAGAACAGTTCGCTGATAGAATGGTCCAGTAAGGTCATTCGGTGTCTTGATCGTGATTGTGATATGCTCTTATAACGTTCGCTCCATTTGGCGCCACTGGGGGCCAGTTTGTTGCCGCCGTCATTATAACCAAATTCAATTCAAAACATGCGTCTGGGGGTGATTAAGGATTCAGATTACAAAAGTGGCATTCATTATTGAAGCTGCCGTCGGGGCGCCAACATTCCGTCGGCACCGAATGTCGTCAGCGCCAAAAATGGATGCGTGCTCGCAAAATGAACACATGCGTGATCGCAATCTTTGAATACCACCAAATGCAATTGTTACATGAATTTCGCTGAATCATGGCGCTCAATTGGCGCTCGGTGGCGCAAAATGGCGTCAGCGCCAAAAATGAATGTCATATTCGTAGTTGTGATGTGAAACAGATTAACCCAGGTTCAGATTTCCAGAGTGAAGTAACCAGTAAGATGAAATCGCGGCTGAAAACTGCCCCGTGGCCGCGTGGCACATCATGTGTGTCACGAACAGCCTCGCATCCAAAAGACCAACATGTGAACGCCACGCGAAATAGGTGTGTTAAACAAAATGGGCGGAAGGGCCTAGTGGGACCCCATTGTGCGCAAATCTAGGTGAAGATAGTGAAAGAAGGATGCGAACAGAAAATTGATGCCCTTGCGAGAATGCTACAGTCCATGCCGTAATGCGTGGGTAGATAACCGTTGCTCATTTTATAAAACAATTTTTGAGGAGAAACTCTGTCAAAAACTTTGCAAAGATTGAGATGCACGACATCTAAACACTTTTTTCCATAAATGAGAGACTGAATCATAGCGGTTACTATTGGGCTGGAAAAAAAGTCCTGCGACACTGTGACCAAATTTTCGGGCCAAATTTTCCTTCAAAAATGACACCTCGAATCTACAAGGCACTAATGATTAAGACTAGTGCCACCTTTTGCACAGCCTCTCATTTCCACTCTTGTAGAACTACGGCAACTACGATAAAAGAAGAGGTGGACCTCATTTTCGAGTAGACGTCGATTTTCGGAATTTTCCCTTTCTAAAGGGCGGTGGAGGTCAAAGGAGGTGGTAATTAGAGGCTGATAGCTTTCGTAAATAAGCTAGGTGCGTTCGCATGCCCCAATCGAGATCCATGATCTTTTGGCATGACCTAATCCTTTTCTTATTGCCGAGTAGTAAAGAAGGAAAGAAATTGTTTCTCAATGAATTCAAGCCTGACGTCACCCATGTTTTGATGTTGATTAGTGCAAACTGTGGCCGTCATTGCTGTGCCAGTACCATCGCCAATGTGCCACCAATGAAACAGAGAACTCTATCTTCCATGGCATCTGCTTTTGGTAAGACTGTTACCTTTTTCTTTGAGAGATCCTGTGAGAGGCATTGCATGGTGTATGCAATTACTCCAACACTTGCCCTAACCACAAGACCTCACAAAAGGTCTTCCAGTGTGTACAGGGAGAAGAAAACTCGGTCGCGATCATTCGGTGCGCTTTAGCAGACTGATCCGAGGCATCCTCCTCAAAAAAATGTTTTTCCCTCTAACCCAGACTGCGGAGAAGCATGGCAGTTGTCACTTAGGTGCAGCCTAGAGAGGATTCCAGCTTATAAATGACCGTCATTCTGGGCCGACCTATACATTTTCTACCCCGAATTAGAGGCAAAGCTCGCGATCACTCATTACCAATGATGGATTAGGGGTTTGCATATAGACGGCAAGGTGCTGAATATCAGTGAAAAAAGTAGAAAAAAAAGGCATGACATCTGGCTTAGATAGAAGTATTTGGATCCCAGTTTTTACGTGCCCAATCAACTTCATCTCCAAACTACGCCCTCATCCGCACAGCTGATTCCCCGATAAGAACTCTACGACCGTACAAGTGACGATTTTCATGCTTTTTCGTCCTGCAGCTTCGTTTTTCACTGAAAGGCGGGCCTTGGAAGGCGGAGTCTGAGGCGGAGTCACTGGAGAAAAGGAGGCGTCACTGAACCTATATTGCGCTATAGCGCCCCTCCCTTACAATTTTTTGCCGCAAAACTGCACAAAGTTGTTCGCCGCAGACCACTCTACCTTACTGATGCCGTGTTTTCAACTTTCATACTTGATCGCGGATCGTGCCTTTGGATAATTCCAGTCCGGAAGCGCTGATGCAAACGCTATTTCTCCCATGGCAAGCGATATCCTTCCTCAAGACAACGTAGGTGTTAGCTTCCTCGACTACGGCGGAGTGGCCCTACAGGAACTCATAATATGGGATAGGTCGAAAAGTACCTTGACCTTTGAGGGACTTTTAGGCTTTGAAAGCTTCCACAAAGTCATGATATACAAACCTGCAAAAATTTCAGAGAACGCTCATCACTAGTCATAGGTGATATATTTAAAACCAGTCGGATCGCCCGGCTCACGCCGAGCTCTCCTCCTTATCTTCAGCTGGCTTAGCTTCGCCAGGCGCACTTCATAATGGGAACAATATTTGTTCTTTCACCTAGCTACTCATAATGCGCTGTTTTGATCGAATCGCTAATAGATGAAGCGCAAGCTCACGTCTAGCTGCCACGCGAGCAGCTCGATCAATGGCTCGGAGAGCTCGGAGAGGAACCGAGTTATGACTTTTTTCAGTGACATTTTTCAGCGTAAACTTTCGACGCACGCCCCGCCCACTGTGGGCGGGGCTTACCATGGGTCATGGGTGCTATTTAGGTTTTGTTCAGGTGCCATGAATTTCGTGACAGACAGACAGACGCACACACAGACATACACACACGCACGGACATAGCCGATTATATATAGTACTATAGGAGAGTACTCACTAGAGTATGCGCAGATTTTACTGGGCAACGTGAGAGAGTGGCAGAACATGTTCAGCTACTAAGCGTGCTGCACAGATCGGACCCAAGGAAAGCGTACAGTGAGATCAAGCAATTGGCCATCACTATAGAGCAATCGAGAACAATGTATGGAACGCTGCATAGGGGTACCTCTACAGGTAGTGAGTGGAGAAAAAGAGCAGAGGCATATAGAGGTCACAAGGAAAGGGATGGGTTTAAGTCATCCGATAGGCTACCTGCCGTAGAGCAAGAGAGAGTGTACCCGGACAAAAGGAAGGATGAACCCGAGATCCGCAAATGTTTCAACTGCTCAAAGCTTAGGACATATTGCGAGGAACTTCCCAGCTAGGAAGGCCCGTATCAGGAATATCAAAGAAAGGAAAACGGGATTAAATGGTAGGAAGGAAATAGACCGCATATCCGACATCGTGCGGGAAGCCAGTCAATGGGAATAAGGTCAGAGAAACGGTCTTCTGTAGCAAATCTTGTCGGAGAAAAGTCATCAGCTTTGGTGAGTATGCTACATGGCATATTTCCAGCGCTCATTAACACAAATGGTTAGTATTGTCTCAGTTCGACTGCTGGAAAGAGCGCAGAAAACTGGATTTGATTTAGCACGAAGAACGTCATACCTCCATATGGGTCGGCAGTGGTTGAAGTGCGTTGCGAACCGTAAGTAATCGGGAACTGTCAGCCGCAAATAATCAAGAAATGGATGTAGTTACGGGGACCACCCTCCTATAAATATGAAGGCGCAGACAAGTCCCCCTGGCGATGAGAGCTAAGTTGAGGGAAATGCTAGACGATCTTGTATCAAGGAAGATAATCGAGAAAAGCGCGTCTGCATGGGCTTTCCCTATAGTGTTGGTGGAGAAGAAGGATGGTAGTTTGAGGCTCTGCGTTGACTATCGTGAGCTAAACAAGTGCATTAGGCAGGACGCCTATCCAATGCCAACGATAGATGCGCTGCTACAAAGCATGGCCGGTAAAAAGTACTTTTCCACACTGTCA
This sequence comes from Cooperia oncophora, assembly GCA_036418165.1. NCBI lineage: Eukaryota > Metazoa > Nematoda > Chromadorea > Rhabditida > Trichostrongylidae > Cooperia > Cooperia oncophora. The sequence goes on from MU915341.1 coordinate 6,119, forward strand.
AGGTCCAGTGTGGAAAGTTTTTCCACACTGGACCTTTACAGCGGGTACTGGCAGATACCGCTTACGCAGAAAGCGAGAGAGAAAACAGCCTTTGCGACAACCGAAGGCCTGTTCCAGTTTAGAGTCACCCCGTTCGGGCTAAGCACATCACCAGCAGTATTCCAAAGAATGATGGATACGGTGTTGCATGACTTACTGGGAAATGAAGTTGAAGTCTTCTGCTATATAGAGAATGATTTGTACTCACAGAGAGGCATGTAGAGCTTGCGAACCGTGTTCACAGAGCTAAACGAAGTAGGGCTGCGACTGAAGGCAGAGAAGTGTGTACTGATGGAGACGAAAGTGTCGTTCCTCGATCATGTTATTAGGTTGTCCGGAAAGTTCTGCAGGTTTTGTGTTACTATTTTTTGCACATTCATTGCTGATTAAAAACTCATTCTCCCTTGCGTCTCAGTAGTACATCCTGAAGAGAATTCTTTGCGCTATCTGATGGTATAATTGCCGTTTCACCATTGCTTGATAAACCCCCTTTTTTTTTTCAAGCATGTGAAAAGAGCACTTCGGACGATTTTTTTCTTCGACTATAAATTGGGGCAATCCGCAATCGAAACAGCTCAACAAATTAACCAGGTGTGGGGGCCCAATAGTGCTAGAGAAAGCACTGTGCGGCAATGGCTCAACAAATTTCGTTCTGGAGATTTCAGCCTTGAAGATGAACCTCATAGCGGTCGACCTAAAGCAATATCTGACGAGGATTTTAGGGGGATTTTGAAGGCTGACCCATCCCAAACAGTTCGAGAGATAGCAGAAAAGCTAGGCGTTGGCAAATCCACTGTTGCAGATGGTCTGGAAGGTGAAAAAACTCGACAATTGGGTGCCCCACAATCGGAGTGACCGGCAGGAATCGGCACGTCTCGAGGTTCCTTCTGCATTGCTTTTGCGCAGCAGAAACGACCTGTTTTTGGACCGAATTGTCACCTGTGATGAAAAATGGGTCATGTATGATAACAGGAGACGTTCCGGACAGTGGTTGGATTTCGACGAACCACCGAGGTAATTTTCAAAGCCGAACCCTCACGAAAAAAAGATTCTGGTCACGGCTTGGTGGTCATCGGCTGGTGTGATCCACTATAACTTTTTATCACCAGGCCAAACCATCACAGCAGAACCCTACTGTGAAGAAATCGACGAAATGTACCGAAAATTTTGTCAGCTGCAGCCAACACTTATCAAAAGAAAGGGTCCGATTCCTTTGCATGACAACGCCCGCCCACACGTTTCACAAATCACTATCCATAAATTGAACGAATTGGGGGTTGAAGTTCTACCTCAACCGCCATATTCTTCAGACCTTTCGCCAACCGACTATCACCTTTTCTAACATTTTCAGAACTCCCTTGCTGGAAAATACTTCATCAATCAGGACCAGGCAAAAAAGCCTTCGTGGATTTCGTGGATTCTCGACCACCCAGTTTTTTTGATGGGATTTCTCGACTGCTGTCACATTGGCAAAAGTGTGCTGATTCGAATGGTGCTTATTTGGATTAAATCCGATGAGTGTTAAGAAAGTTATGATCGTTTAAAGTGAAACACTCGAAACTGCAGAACTTTCCGGACAACCTAATATTAATGGGGGTGGGATACACACCGACCCCCAGAAAACCGAAGCTGTGAGGAATTATCCTGTGCCCAAGAACGTCAAGGAGCTGCGAACTTTTCTAGGGATGGCAGCCTTTTATCGAAAGTTTTGCTTGAACTTTGCGAAGACTGCGAGTCCTCTTTTCGAGTTGACTTCATCGAAGCGAGTGTGGAAGTGGACAGAGGCTTGTGAAGAGGCGTTTGAGAAAGTGAAACAGTTCATTTGCTCTGCACCGGTACTGAGTCAACCTGATATGGAAAAGGCACGAAGTGGGGAAAAACCTTTTGTCATATGTACCGATGCGTCTACAACCGGATTGGGTGCCGTACTAGCACAAGAGGACGACGATCATTACCTGCACCCTATCTACTTTGCATCAAAGACCTTAAGCAAAGCAGAGAAACGTTACCATGTAACTGATCTAGAAGCCCTAGCCGTCATGTTTGCCATCAAAAGGTTTCACATGTTCATCTACGGTCCGTACGACCGTTATGACCGATCATCAACCGTTAACGGCGTTGTTCAAAAGGAATAATGTCTCAGCAAGAGTGCTTAGATGGTCGCTTGAAGTGCAAAGATACAAACTAGAAATTAAGTATGTGAAAGGGAAAGCGAATGTCGTTGCTGATGCGCTGAGCAGAGGAGTACATGTAGAAGAAAGTTCGGTGTCTCTGCAAGGGCTAGTGAATGTAGTGAGCGTAGGTAAAAAGACGAAGTGGCTCCAAGAGTTGGAGCAAGACGAAGATTTTTCACAGATATTGGACGCTATTGACAAAAATGACGTGAACTGTACAGTGAGGATGAGAGGCACAAATAATTGGGTCCGAGTGGCAGATTTTATTGTTGAGAATGGGAAATCTCAAGATGTATAATGAGGAGGGAGTACTGGTTTTTTGTTTCCAAACGCAAGATATCAGAATTCTCACAAACACGGTGCGGTAGCAGGCCATTTCAGTGCGTACAATTTGCTGAAAAGCTGCGTAAGAAGGTATATTGGCCGACTATGACTCAAGACGTGAGCAGGTGGACGAAGGAATGCCAACAGTGTTTTGTTCATAATCCCAGACCGGTGGGAATACCGCCGCTGAAGCCAATCGTGACCACCAAGCCGTATGAGCTTATAGGCGTGAATGTGCTAGAACTGAGCTTAGAGGCGTGAATGTGCTAGAACTAAGTTCAAAGAGCGGAAACAAGTATGCGGTCACAGTCATTGACCACTTTTCTAAGTTCGCACAGGCATACCCAACTGCGGATAAGTCCGCCGAAACAATAGCAAACGTGATTTTCTCGCGATGGATAGCCGATGGGTGCAGGTGGCCCAAGGCAATACTTTCTGATAAAGGAGGCGAGTTCGAGAACAAGGTTGGCCGAGTTAATGAAGGTCACTAAGATAAATCACATAATGACAAAAGGGTATAACCCTCGCGAAAATGGCATTACAGAGAGATTGAATGGTACCATTGTGGCAATGCTGAGGAGGTCAACAAAAGTGCCGACAGAATGGGACAAGAGATTACCCTTTTGTATGCTTGCATACAACATGGACCCTCATAGGTCCACGGGTAAAAGCCCCTGTTTTTTACTTCATTTTTGTACTGGTGTTCGCCGTAGGTATCTGTGATCACACAAGGGCCTCACACTACAATATAGCTTTCGCTAGGACAAAATGAGCAGGTCTGGAAAACTCATCTAGAAGAGCGACAGAGCCTTACTTAGGTGTTTTCCAGGTCTCACTCAATGTGTTTTCTATTTTTTTTTGAATTTTTGATTGAATTTCTTCTTTCCTCGAGAGTACTTCAGTAGTGATTTGACACCGAATGCCTTTACTCACAGTACACAATCGCGGGGTTTGTCTCGTTTAGTAGCTTCACAGAGGTTTACAGGTGCTCTATGAGAGTTGACAAGCCTCTGAACAGTCAAACAGCGTCCACTCTAATACTACGGAGGCAACTGGCTATTCCAGGGGGGGGGAGCCATTGGGGCCAATTGGAGCCGATTTCTTCCGCTCCAATGCATCACAGCTAGAACTTGCGCTCGCGTAGCCTCTCCAGGATCTAGTGGGAATAATAGGCGAAGGAGTGAATGACCTTTTCTATATACTTAAGGCAACATTCGAGGCAAAACTGCAAATTCGTTATTTCCGAATACCTTTTATAGCGACTTATGTACTGACGAAGTTGGGCCCTTTGAAAATTTGTTCACGTGTTACGAATGAGGTTTTCCTCGCGAGTAAGTTTAATGAACTCTCTGGTAAATTTTTTGAAATAATGGACTGACAGCAAACGAATTTTTCTTTAGAAACTCTTCTGGAATTCAAATTCCAAGTAAGTGTACATTCTCCTTTGATATAAGCACTGCCACGACGGCCGTTGAATGTTGGAAGCTTGCCAGCTCGAAAGAATTTCCCTTCAAAGGCAGTTGGCACGATAAATCTCTAAGAAGATTAGGATTGTTACGCCTGGCAGGACAGTATTCTGCCATCTAGAGCAGGTGCTGCGTAGCGCCTTTCAATCTACTCTTGCGAGGCTCTATCAAGCTACAACATAGCGACCCCAACACCCACCGCACCCGCCCGCCACAAATGGAAGACCGTACCTTATGCTCGTATCGCTTCATTTGTCAAGTAAAATATGAGGCGATGAGGAAGAAAATGGTATGAAGCGGCTGCGGCGATGCATGGATTATCAGTACATACAGGTAGCCATACCTGCCGTTGCTCCTATTGGCAAGATGCCCACGGGAAACTCGTCTAAAGTTGCCTTTTAAGAGCGAGGACCTTTCTTCGCAATTTTCGACCGTTCAACTTAGTTTTTCCCTATTTTCCCCAGTGCGTGGCGCCTTGCTGGCATTTTTGACCGAGTACCGAATTCTCGTGCCAACTGCCTTTAATCTTGGCCTCCATGGGGTTGACTATCATTCTGTACTGGTGACCAACCTATACGTTGCCCACCTTCAAACAAAAACTCTAGTTTGAAATCGCTTATACAAGTGGGACACTGCGGCCTTGCAAGCGGCATGCTTCATAAAGACAACGCAGGTGTCAGTCGACTACGGCGCAGTGGCACCACAGGAATTTATAATACGGTACCTAGTATATATACGCTAACCTAGTATATATACGCTCAATAGAAAGGTTCTGATAAGATTTCTTTATTACGCATAAGAAAAGGAGACGTACATAAAATGGACTAATTCTATGTAGAAACACGTAAAACTGATTTCTTGAAATCAGTGACAGAAAGAAGACGGTAAGGCATTGACGAATGTTCTGTTCAGGGAAGGCAATGAAACGCTAGAAAACCCCGTGTTCATCAATGATAACGTAGATTAGAATGATTGACAGCCGAAGTCACTCCACCAAGAAATCACCGATAACTCTTGTAAACTTCAGCCATTTCAGAACTTGACTACCTTCTATTTCTCCTCGCGTTGAAGTGCGAGCTACTCCATGAAGATTTGCTGGTTGGATCATCGATGTTGCCATATTCTGCCTGAGCCAGGGAACTAACCTTAAGCAACATTCACGTATTTATTGCAAAGAAACAATCTTTATTCTGGCAACGAAGCGAATTCTGAAAATATTATACCAGTATCTACATATAACAAGTATCAAAGTCAAAACATATGGAAAGGAAGTAGAATAAAAGGTTTGAGATACCAGTTGAACGCCTGTCTATTCACCTCGATCGGTTTTTCAAACGAATATTGGCCACAGAGTAGGGCTGTTTAGAACTTCAAATAGAACCCAAGAAAAACAAACATTGGGGAAAGGAATACACTCCAAAGCACAGATGATCCGTTTCGCCCGTTATCGCAGACGAATCATCGATGTCTTACCAACCCCCGGGCTCGTCAGTGCGACAGGGTTGACGACATGGACATGGACTACATAGGGGAAGGAGTTAAGGAATACGATAAAACGGAAAAAAATGTAAAAGTTGTCATGCAATAAAGATGAGAAGGAATTGTACAGGAGATATGAAAGAAGACATTGATACAAAAGGACAAAACTGTTCCGTAAAAGGTAGTCGATAAGGTATATTAAATCGCTGGATTTGTAATATCTGTAGTTGCTCTTAATTTTACCATCTGTATAGAAAACATGGTAACCATTAGTGGCAATAAAGGATCTGTTGGCATTCTTGAAGCAAATGTTAAGAAGTTCTTGCATTTTCTTTATAATGAGGTCATGTTCTAAATTTGTGAACATGTCCGTGAAATCCGCAGTGTAAATTTTGAGATTGTCGAATGTGATGTTGTGTAGTTCTTGACTTATATTAATATTACTTATAGACCAGTATGTCTTGATAGTCCTGTTGCGATTCTGTATTGCTTTGGCGTAGTTAATAAGTGATTTTTGAGATGTGTGAAGACTATGCGTAATTCCTGGGCCAAGGGCTTAACACTACTGCTATGTGCACCTGTGATGTATCTGAATTTGACTGGATTCTTATGTAGCTTTGGTAAGGCATATATAGTAGGTATTTCTGCATCAATGATATATTGATATTATTCTTTACACAAAGGAATTTATGCTTCAATATTAAAGAATACTTGTTAGTATGAGGCATTAATTCATATGTGTTATTACTGTTTCCATAGACAAATGTGTGGTTGGCAGCATCATAAGAAATGCCCATTTCATGCATTATGTTCAAAAGGTAGAACTTCTTGCAGATGATGCCATAGTTATTATTTGCTTTGTCAAGAGGACAGAACACGTATTTCTTGATATTGTTTGATTAAGTTGTAAGGTATGTGTTCTCCTATATTTTCAATATTAGCCTTTGTCAGTAGAGGTTTAACTTTGTCATGGTAACATGAACGAAAATGTTTCTGTAATAGATTAACCTTGTGATTGCTAGCTTTGTATTTACATTTAAATAATTCATGACCTTGATGAGTGTATCTTCAAACACTATACTATACCTTCAACACGATAGTGCAGCCCACTTCGTCCAAAAAAGTCGAGCCGAACCTCACGCAATACAGCTGGATGGTTCCAACGGTGTAGCCCAGGCATTGCTCCCTCCAACTATCAGTTGTCTCCCGTTCTTACACTTGGAGGAAAAAACGCCATAGTTCGAGCAAAAAATCGAGATCATGTTCAACTTCGCGCCGCGTTGGCCTGCATAATGAAGGATTGCATCCATGAGCTGCTCAAAAACTGACAGAAACCCCACAATAACAACGCTATATGTATTTTTGGTCTTTTACGCCTCCCTATAATAAAAAGCCTAACTCTGAAATAGTTGACAGAACTTCCCGCCAATCTACTGTTTATTTGTTCATTTATCTATTTATTTATCTATATGTGATAAATTACTTATTTATTCATTTATTTATTACATGAGCAATCTCGTGCGAAGAGATTAAACAACAAAACTTCGAACACAAGTATCAACCACATTCTAGAACATCAACAGAGTAGAAAAATAACTCAATGAAAGGGACTTTCAAAAAGGAAAAATAAATTGAGAGCGTCAGCTAATGCATAGAAACAGCAGAAAAACCAGTTTACCCAATCATCCAAATAAAAAAATTAGCTGGGTAGGACCAAGGGATTTAACTAGGCCTCTATTGCAATTAGAGAACGTTTGAATAAGCCTTATGACAGTGGTGTCGAATGCACTTTGGAAAAATTGTGGAATAGCGGACCCACCCTGTTGGTAGGAAAATAACGCCTGCAACTTAACTCGACCCGATTCACATCAGTTTTCATCCTACCGCCCTTGTCACTCAGTCCTCTTTACCTAGAGCTGTTTAATATCTAGGCTAGCTTTCCCGTGAATAAGTTTAAACAATAATGGGTCATTCTTCTTCCGTCTGAATTGCAATGTTTGTGAACCAAAACTTTTATCCCTAATGTAATGCTCGAAGGGATTTGGTCATACATCGTATAAACCCTCACCATTAGCTTCCTTGTGAAGCTATTTTCTACCGCCTCTAGCTTTTAAATTGTCGTAACTTTGGAGGGATTGAACACAGGCTCACCATCTTCTAAACAAGTCCCTCTCACGACAGCAGGCAAAAGAAAGCACAGTCATGTTCTTCGTGGACAGGCTCTAAGTATGTTATTCCATGACAATGGTTCCCATTTTTTTGCGATATCACCACAATGGGCATCAAAACTAAGATCGCGGTCGACTAGGAAACCTAGACCTACTAGTTGTTCGACCGCGCCCAGAAGAGTACTTCCGATATTATATTAGGTTGGACGGGAAGTCCTGCGACACTTTGACCAAATTTTCGGACCAGATTTTTCCTTCACTAAAAGACACCTCCAATGTACAAGGTAACCACAGTTGATGACTAGGACTAGTGCCATTCTTTTGCACAGCTTCTCATTTCCATTCTCATAGAACTACGGCAACTATGATAAAAAGAAGAGGTGGACCTCATTCTTCGAGTAGACGTCGATTTTCGGAATTTTTGCTTTTAAAGGATGCGGTAGGGATCAAGGAGGTGGTAATTAGAGGCAGCCAACTTTGATGAATAAGCTGGGCGTCTGGCTGATCCCCACCATGCGATCTTCGCATTTCCGAGTAGTAGAGAAAATTGAGTATTTCTGAATGAATTCAAGCGTGACGTCATCCATGTTTAAGTTGATTAGAGTGGACTGTGTTCCTCACAGCTGTGCTAGTACCCAGCGATAGCATTTTGAGGTCCCACCAATAACAAAATCTTCATTCCATGCACATCTGCTTTTGGCTAAGCAATCTACTTTACTGTTTGAGAGATCCTGCGAGGGACATGTGCATGATGTACGCAAGGACTCCACCACTCGCTACCAACCACAAGATCTCACAAAAGTTCCTCCAGTGTGTACAAGGAAAAAAACTCAGTCACGGTCATTCGGTATGACTTGTCAGACGGGTCCAACTCATGAGGCATCCTTCATAAAAAATTTTCCGATAACCGAGATTGCGGAGAAGCATGGCAGTTGTCAGTTAGGTGGAGCCTAGAGAGGTTGCCAACTTACTGGTGGTTACGTTCGGCTGCGCCTCAAGAAGCTTGAGTAAAGGGGTCATTCTGTGCTGGTGGCTGATCCATACATTGCCTACCTCCGAATTGAATAAATCCAGCTCGGAAGCGTTGATGCAAAAGCTTCCCTCTGCCATGACGAGCGACATCCTTTGTGAAGACAACGCAGTTGGTAACTCCCTCGACTGAAGCTGGAGTGGCCCTACCAGCGAAACTCCATAATATTGGCGACAGGTCAGAAAAGTACCTCGATCTCTGCGGGACTTTTCAAGCTCTTCTGAAAACTCTAGACAAATTCTTCATTATATCAACCATTTGCAGAAATCCCGCGAGGACTTTGCACTCTTACTTCTAAAACAACTCCATCAAAGCCCCGGCTGACCAGCAGGCCAAAGAGCCAGTTCTAGTGAAACGCAGTGAAACCACGCCTCGAGTGCCTCGACTGCTCATGAACTGGCGCATTCTCTTGCCATGGAAAACGGCGATTTTTTGCTTGATGTCTACACCTGGAAAACGAGGGAGATATCGTCGCATGACTTTTAGATGACGGAAGAAATCATTTTTTTTTTCAAAAGCGCAGTTTCAGACGTTCCATTCATGCGATGGCAGCCCAGACCATGAGACCACATCCACTGAAGTTCCGCCCAGAAAAATGAAACTTGTCTTCCCTCAGGTCGTGCCAGCGGAATCGGTTTTCGTCGGAGCCGTCGCAGTTGAATTTTTCTCATCAGAAAACGACCGCGAGAAAAAAAAAACTGAAAAAAAAACACTACAGACAAGCAGTAGGGCACCGCAGCCAAAAGCCAACCTCACATTGGGTTCGGCAACATCTTCGAGCAAAGCCAATTAGGTTTTCGCGATGGTTTTTCGTTAGAAACAGTACGTAACTCATATTCCTCCTATGGGTGAACTCGGGAGTTTTCCAAGAGACGCCTAACAGTATCCTCCGAGACATTAACCTGCGAAGATGACTTAATTTCCCGACACGACACTGCAGAGTTGGATGCTTTCCTAAGGATACGGCGGTTATTCCGATCGGGCAGCAAAGGAGGATGTCCAGAGCTCTTCTCAGCTCAATATCCTGTAGGTCCCTTGGAAAAAATTGTTGATAGCATGATGAGTGCGGCCCGAATCCCGCGCGATTCGACGGTTCGACAGTTTTTGAGTCTTCTTTGCGATAATCTGTCCTTTTTCGAGGTCCATTAATGAAGTTCCACTTGCCATAGCCTAGAAGAGGCAAGAAGTCATAATGATGAGAAGTTTCACCGAACAAAAATGAGATGCAGCCGGAAAATATGCGGTGGAACTATATTTTTGCTGCGTTGTCAGAACGACCATTTTTGAAAAAATTGACGAAAAAAATGTTTTTCAAGCTAGAGTTTGGTGTTGGCATGCGAATGGTATTGGTAATTACCACATTTTCTGTATGGGGGCATTTTTGAAAACGTCGTGTAAGACGGGATTTTGTGAGATTCATGGGTGGAACTATGATTATGCTTCGCAGTGTATGTTGGGATATGTTTTTTTTATTTTTCTAACCAGGGAAAAGGGTCAAGCGTGCGTCGAGAAATTTTCGAAGAGGGGGTCGTATTGAATCACTCGATCGAGTGTCATATACGCGTATCTGTATAGGTCATTAGTGAACAAGCAATGACAGTGACTGAGGGGATCAAGCACAAAAATGATGAAAGTGTGCTGCAGAAAAAGCATATCAGCGAAAAATTTCGATGAATCATATTCTTTCCATGTAAAATTGCTGCAATATTATTGATACTTCTCTCTGTAGTTATGGCCACAATGATTAACATAAAGAAACCACTGCTCATAAAAGAGCATTGTCTGGCTCATCAATGGGCACCGTAGGCTGAATCTTCACATGGCGCTCCTCGGCTGAGAATCAAGGAAACGCCACTCTTCACATTCGGTTGCTTCTTTTGTCGGGATTTCACAGGTCTCCATGCTAGATGGGAGTCAGTGAGATGTCGCCACCATGCAGATTTGCGCCTTCTCCAATTCATACACGATCATAGACTGGATCAGGAAGTCAGTCTAGGGCGCTGTTCGGCTTCG
>MU915345.1:6239-21080 GCA_036418165.1 Cooperia oncophora
GGGATGAAAGCAGCCCTTTTTTTTTAAAACTTTTTTCTCTTTTTTTTTTTTACCCGGTTGCCCTACAACGCATAAAGTTCGAAAATGTTCATGAATAACAGAAAGAGTAGAAAGGTTTGACAAAATAAGGCTGCGTTCATACCTTGCGGCAGCGTCACCTATCGTTTCGAGCGTCCGATCAGCGACTGATAAAGTATAGATGTCGATCTAGCGTCTGCTAGCGTCTACCAGCGCGTCCGCGAGAGGATAGTAGGATAGGAGGCAGCTGCCACCCTCCTATCGCGCCATACTCTCCTCTTCCGAACGCTGGTAGACGCTGGTGCACGCTAGTAGACGCTAGATCGATACCTACACTTCCCAGGACCTCGAGACGCTGGTAGACGCAGGCGCATGTCGGTAAACGCTATACTGATACCCATACTTTCTCAGTTGCTGACGCTGCCGGAAGAATATTACTGGATGCTGATGCAATGTATGAACGCAGCCTAACTATAAGCCGATAACTCACCGTCAACGTGTCATTAAGAACATCATCAATCTCAGAGGTGCGCAAGAAAACGTTGCCACGGCAGGCACGCCAAAGGAGGCGCTCAAATGCAGGTAGACGCTCGCGACGGATAACTCCAGCGACGAAGCTAAAATAATGTCAACCCTAATAAAACGTTCCGACTTAAGTTGAGCGTACATAAGGGGCTCTATCAGGAGAGAATAATGGGCTACGAAAAGCAATTTCAACTATCCAACATTACCACAACTACAGTACCAACACTATTCTTTGAACGAACACCACAAATGAAAAGCACAAAATTTGCGATTCTCCACAACGCGCTCCGTCACGCTTTGTAATTCCAAGTACAGGCACTTTGGAAGAAAATGAAAAATGTGCGCAGTAGCGCTTGAAATTGTCGAGAATGCGAGCTTTCTCACACATGCTAATTCATAACTGTACTGAATAAGATGAAATGTTTTACCACAAATCGCGACCAATCCGCAATGATAAAAATGGCGCCTGCATACCGTAATTGAAGTTTGAGTGGGGCGTAGTCGTGCTGCACCGGCGGATATTGATGGCCGTCTTCTTCGGGAGTTGTCAGTAGCTCTTCATGCTACAGAAACACAAGAGCACACTTATTTTCATGAGATATAGTGTTTAATCACAACATTTTCACAACACAAGTGTATAATTGCATTCACTGAAGCTACTCATTCTAATATCGAACCAAACACCACAACGTTCGGCAAAATCATCCACATATATGAAATTAAGCTAGGCGAAAATCCCCGAAACTTAGTCCATCCCTAACACATTATGCTAATTTGTAGCCCTATGTTATCAACGAGGGGATGCGAGAACGATGCGACCTACGGGAGTCACAAGAGAAGGAACGCGTTCCGACACCCATTACTGCCACTAATATTTCAACATTACAACCCATCCTCCATCTTGTCCTATCTCTCCCAAACTTCATGAATTTTCGCAGGTCGCCCTTGCTCCAAGAACATCCCGCGATTACTCGAATATGTGCGATCTCTTGGACCGCACTTCAGAGTTCGCAATCGCTCAATTGCATCGCGCGATTGGATTCCGCGACCACGACTGGGGACGATCATACAATGGCAAAATTCAAACTGGCAACGTGTGAACGCGACGCAATATCAATTCTGCAGTTGCGGCGACGCATCTGCTTGGCGGTGGAGCACCACCGGTCGTGAGGTGCACGATCTAAGACGTCAATGCACTCTCGTGACTCGACAGAAGGACGATGCGGTACTCGTGCGCCGCAGGAACGCCACTGGCAAAGGTTATTCGAGTAGGACCGAACTCTGACCTTCGTTTCGCTCGTTTTTCTGTTTTGCTGCCTTACTGATCAGTCACTCTACATAAAGGTAATCATATTTGGACACCAAATCCCCATTACTGTGATCGTAGAGTGCGTCATTATTTCTTTCTTACTTTCAAAACATTCGATAAAGCCTCTAAGATGGGATTTTGCCAAACGCTGGGATGTATTATTACGAGAAAAACTCTGAGATGAGATGTCAGAGGTTAAAAATTATTGAAATGAGATTAATTCAGAGATTTTCCCAGTTTCCGACAACACTACTCACAACAATATTACCGATCAGAGAAGTTCCATATGGCTAACGGCTGTTTAGCACCGTGGTTAGAATCTGCCAAGAAGGGAAGGAGGTAGTGCATTGGACGTACACATATAAGCCGGGAGAAGTGGGTGAAATCACGTACACACAGCAAGCATCATGCACCTAAAGCCACTACATCTACTCGTGCGCTTCTGACCTCAGACACCCACCCAAAATTATGAAAAAGCGGTCCAGTTGTCTGCGGTGGCCCACCGCCTGCGGATGTAAGCTCCATCGTTTCCGTATCCGTGCCGTCACCAGGCGGCACCATTGTGTCAGCACCCGCCTATGTTAGTATTGAACATTAGTAGGCCTAAGGAAAGGTGATTAAATAAATACAGAGGTAAAATTTTCAAGAAATCGCAAGACTTGTCAGCACGGGTACCTTTCACCGGAGCTGCCTCAAAGTGCAATTTAAGTATGTAGGTAGAAATATTTGCAGCAACCTAGGAATCACGGATAACACGCTTTCCATTTGCAATCCAAGTTTCGACAAAAGCCATCGAATTATTTGGTGATTAAGAACGTTCGAAGAGTATAGATTTGAAAACGCAACATCATAATTGGAATGCGCCGTATAGGGCAGGGTCTTTTTGAATCTATTGCTTCTTAGAGCTATTGAAGGAGTCCGTCTTGGACACCTTGTATTTATTAGTTTGTTGGAGCACAGGATACCAGGCAACATAAGGAGAAATGGAAACTAACACATCATTGTGGTGCATGTTGGATGCTGCACAATCACTCACGTTGCTTTTCACAGTCACCGCCGGTAGTTCAAGAGATCCAAGAGAATCCGGCATCGCGCACAAACGATCTAGTATTCCTACTCAGGTGGCTTAACATATCCTTTGGTATCTAATCAATATGGCCGCGTTCATACGATACGACTCGGTGCTCTGAAGAATCTGCACTCCGAGCGAAAAGGATAATATAGGTGTCGATCGGCGCCGGCTGCTAGCGTTTTGGGCGCCGATTCGCTCAGAACGCTCAAAACCCAGAAGGCCGAGTCTCAAAGTATGGACTATAGTTCAAGGCAGCATACGACCTACATGGATTGAGATACATGCTCCCTCTAAAATATGACCATCATTCAAGTGCCTCCTTCATGTTTTGAGGATCACTGTGTCAATGAACGCCATCAAATTGAAACCCGTTAAATGACAAACGTGACTTGAAGGTGATTTCCAAAACATGAATAAAAGGAAGGAAATTTACTGTTAATTTTTCAGTGAACTCGATCAGCGTAGGTCGCCATGACACAGTTGATTTGACACCGAAGGACTGAAGCGCGCCAACTAGCTCGGAATACTAGTTATTTGGCGCGCTACACTCTTTGGATCTCTTGAACTACATCCACAATCACTATCTATCTTTCACTTGTCCCGATTTCTTGGCAAAAAAAGCTTGAACGGCGTGCTAATAAACAAAAAAAAGGATTCGAGAATGGCTTAGAAATCGGCAAAAGTGAATGCGCATTTTTAGCTGAGCTTCTACAAGAGGAACCAATAACTTTTATGATGAAATTCTGCCTACATCCACCTACCCGAGTCTTAGCATTGTCATCGATAAACCCAGTCCCAATGGTGTTTCTTCTTCAGCGGTTACGATAAGTGGCTCTTGTTCTCCAGACAAGGTTCTCCTTCTTGAAGCTTCACCAATATGGCGTCGATCGTGCTCCACCTCACAAATCACGACAATCATAACAAAACCGTGATGAGCACAACAATGCTAGATGGGTCGCGTTTGAGGGCAAGCTGTTGTGGTCTTAATCACTGATTGGTTTCCCATAACAATCCCTTCAATGTGTTGGGACTACATAACTATACCAGTGCGAAATATGACACCGTGTGATGCAAAAATAAACAATCTCTTCCCTTACTCTATCCCCAATTGGACATCAACAAACTCAAAGGGATTTAATGGTGTTGAAGGTCAAATAATAAACACTATAAACATGGGTGGTAAAGCGTAAAACATTAGCATTTCTGTTGAAGCAAAAACATTCGGGGCTATAACACTTACTTTACAGGTCACATTTATCTCCAACATGTCGGATTAACTTTCTATGTAAGGTATGACATCAACGCTGCCGCTCTTTTCCTTTTTGACTTGGCCATGATTTACCGTTTCCGCTTTAAATTCACCACTTTTCACAAATTCGCCACACTTTTTAGACCGGAAAATTAATCAACCAAATCGTGTGGACACCACCGCTCCGATGGCCACGCCTGCTTTCCAGCGCTGCCACACATTTTTGATTCTTCGCCCATCTCGCGGAAGCCCCGCCCACTTCTTAAAAAAGATGCAATCGGAGACTAGAACGCAGACAAAAATCCAGCCAAAGTTCGTTCCGAGTGACATGCCAGTTGAGACTCTACTTACCGATTTCCACCAATTTGAGAATGTGGACGGTGCTACTATGGAGGAGGCGTTGGTTCCCACGGTGGGAGGGGCAACCCCGAACACTCCAAGAATGCGAAATTCCGGACAAGGACCAAAATTTTGCAAAAAAAAAACGTAAAATTGGGCGAAGCTTAGTGTGTCGGTCTACAATGCGCGTCCATGAATACCTCCGTTTTGTGAGGTGGGTGTGAAAGTAAGAAAGTTGAAAAAAGTTATGAAATTCGTAGTTCGCGTCAAATTCTCTAAAAGACGGCCATGCCCTGATGTATGATCATTTCCTGACAAAATGTATACGCGAACAGCAAAAGTTAGAAAAGTTTAGAAGCAGAAATTATGAATAGAATCTGAATATGTGACCGCGCTGAAAAGTAGGCGTGTCGGTCCGGGCGGGGCTTGCGGTGGTGTGCAGCGCGATTTGGTCGATAACTGCCCGGTCTGGAAAGTGTGGCGCATCTGATTTGAAAACTGGTGACTCTAGCTTGAAAAGCGGTGAATTTGAAGTGAAAATGGTTTATGAAAGCAAATCACCAGAACATCAAGAATTTACTTACTAACCAAAGAAGGTCAACATGTCGCCATGGCCATTCAACATGGAATGCATGAGTACGTGTACGCCTCGGGACGCCAAACTCAAATATGCTTCCGGAATACGTCGAACTATTCTTTAAGAGGAGTCAGGAGGGAGTGGGGTTATAGCATAGCTTTCGTCGATCCTCCTTTGTGATAAAGGCTCAATTTAAGTTCAACATTAAGTACCTCTAATAGACCAACGGTGTGGTGGATAAGTAAATTGCTTCATAGATGCGAAGTCGCGGGTTCGATTCTTTGATAGGTTCGCACTTTTGCTTTCTCTGAGACATCTTCTACGAGTCCAGAAAGTACATTTATTTCCTATTTTATTCGAGTCTGCATTATTTGCAGCAGGAGAAGAGTCATTTCGACACTCCCTCTCTTGTGCTTATTTGTCAAGACTCTTATCAAAAGATTTCGGTTCAACATATCGTCAATTTTCAACTGGTTTGAAGTAGAGTAGAAGTACTCTAGCACTCACAGAAGATGTTCCAAAGAAATCAAAAAAGCGAGCCTGTCAAGGAATCGAACCCCTGACCTCGCACCTATGAATCAACTTATCTATCCAGTACACCTTCAGCAGTTCAGCGGTAACTATACTTGAACTTAATTTGAGCTACTACAAAGGAGGATCGGCGAGTGCTATGCTAGAACTCTCCACATCCTCCGTCTAGAGAATCGTTCGGCAAATTCTGAAAGCAGATTTGAGTTCAGCGCCTCAAGACTAGCGTCGATATGCATCCCATCTTGAATGGCCATGGTAACCTGTTGACCTCCCCTGGTAAGAAGGTACCATGAAAAATAGTTCGCAACCAGTTGAACATAGGTAGTTGTTCGAATGTTTAGGATTAACTATGTATGCAACAACTCATTTCTTTAGATGACACCACTTCTTCATAAAGTACCTTATTCAAGGAGGGCCCATGTGTGCCATGGAAATAAGCTTTTTTGGCTCATCACCAGCGAACAACTGAACATCAACAAGCTCATTTACCCGCAACAAATCACAGCTGACCATGCAACGATAGCCTACTTGAAAATTTATGATTTGCACTACGCGTAACTAAGAAGCTGCACAACACGACATGCATAACTACAGCAACAATGTTCACTGTGCAGAAACGAATCTCCGCTTGTGTTCCCTGTGAATTTTTTGTCTGGAAAAAACAAGAACTTTACGTTCAATTATTTAGTTTAACGTTTTAGTCTTGACTCACGAAATTACTACCACTTTCATTTTTCGTATAGCAAACTCAAAACTTCTACGTAACTTTCGAGTGACTAGCCGTTAACTGATGCAATATTTAGAACAGAGCGACTCCAAATAGAGAAGCGTTCAGCCCCGCGTCGTCGCGAGCCCACTGTTCTTGTGACCCGTGAGATTCCATCCAAGACATGTTCTGCGGTTCTCTTAACTTCAGTTATATCCTTCTAATGGAGCCATCCATCTTTTTGGTACTTCCATTCTCCGTCCATACGTATACGAGAGCTTGACGAGATGCAAAACAGTATAGTTTGTTGAGAGGAAGAGCGATCACAAGACGTGGAGCATGAGGAAATACACGTCCCAAAATCCTGCATCCATTCCGAAAAAAAAACCACTTCGATAGTCATTTCACCTCTTATCTTCTTCTGAAGGTTGTTGACCACATGCGGCTGAGAAAAGCAAAGTGTCTTCCTGAACTAAAGAGCGCTCGCCCGCAGCGATATAGATAACACACCATAAGATTACGAGTCACCGTCGGAAACTGTGACCTATCCCAACTTGTTCACCAAAGTCTAAACTTCCGACTGCCACCGAGGCACTTTAGCAGCACCATCACCTAGATTTCAAGAACAAGAAATTCCTCCATTGATATCAAAAGGAAACAAGGATTGCCTTCTCCTTACTGCTTTTAGGGAGCTCAGGAAGAGCAGAATCGATAGCTGTCCGAAAAGAAGAACAATGGTCCTAGACACTAACGTGTTTTTCTTGCCGGATGACGACTTCGTTCAATGAAAGAATCTGTTGTCATAAACTTTGTTCGAAGTATCACAACGCTTCCCAATCAATCTAATACGATGAAGAGAGCATTTCTGTATGACTTTTAACGCTTTGAAAGAGCTGCTCAGAAATTCCAGTTAATACCTTTTTTCTATTAGTGACTCATAAGATGACTTTTTAGTAAAAAAAATTTCTGCTAGTGAGTCCCAAAAGGAAAATGAAAGCTTTCGAAAGTGCCCTACAACCTATGCGTTAACATATATAGCAATTTAAACATTTCCAAACTGCAAGAAAAGACAAAGTTAGGTGAAGCTTCTCGCCTGCAACTAAAAGTAAAAGCAAACTGATTAGAAACATGCAAACATGTAAAGGAGGGTGCTGAATCGTGTGCTGGACAGGTGTTAGTAAGTGCTCCCATAAGATGAGCTCAGAAACTAACAAAGAAATTTCGCTTAGAAGCAGCTTGAACGTTGCTTTCACACGTGATATTT
Organism: Cooperia oncophora; assembly: GCA_036418165.1. Classification (NCBI taxonomy): domain Eukaryota; kingdom Metazoa; phylum Nematoda; class Chromadorea; order Rhabditida; family Trichostrongylidae; genus Cooperia; species Cooperia oncophora. The sequence continues at coordinate 13,830 of MU915345.1, forward strand.
AAGTACTTTGGAAAACATACCTCTTCGAAAAAAGTTTGCGTCTTTCTAAGAATATGTTTCAATTCAGTCAATTCAGAGAAGTTCTTCTTGAGTGTTTCCTCATTCCTGTTCACTTCACGCAACTCATTCTCGAGTTTTTCGAAGGTCGCCTTCAAATAAGAGTATAGCAACGATATTGCACGCAAATTTTGAGAAAAATACCTCCAAATCAATCATTTCACGTGGCTGAGGAGCGTCAGGGTTCTCTCCTGTGTCCAACATAGGAATCTGATCTTTCTTAATTTCTCGTTCGAGATACCCTAAACGAGCTCCGTAAACGCAGTTGCCCATCCCAGTGTAAGGCAAGTTTGTCTTTTCGATATAGTAAGTTGTAAGGGAGTTTTGAGAACGGGCCGAAGATAAAGTATGCAACGCTACAACGACTTGTGGAGGGCTGGCCAAATACAAGTGAGTGTCCTTATCCTCTGAGACGAATCCGATACCAATTAACTATCCGCGGAGGGTAGACGATTGGTTGGCCTGCGCGGGAGCCGATTCAGGATTCAACCCCGGACCACGCCAGCCCACCGGGGTTCGAATCGGTATTGATGAGCCAGCCATTTGAAACTACACCACCTCCACCCCAAATACCATTTTTATTGCGCTTTTGGAAAAGGATGTTCCGTAACCTTAACCGATCGCAATTGAATTTTATCTTTAATGCTAAAGACAACGAGTTTCATGAGCGTTGAAACTACCTCATACTGGAATGCCCACAAAAATGTTTACAAGTCAATGGCGCAAACTTTGAGAGGCCTTGCTGAATAATTCCCGTCAACAAAACTTGAGCTTTTTTGACCTGGCCTCAAAACCTTCCGGACACATAACCATAGATCAGTTCACGACAGAAATCACCACGCATCCATACACCCAACTCCGGAAGAGACGCCTGATGAAAAACATAGGTTATTCTGAAAGAACTTATACTGTTCCATTCAAGTGCTATTGCAGGTGAGTAAAGCACGGATCGCCTGGGACTTATTTTGCGTGAAACAAAAAACTTTTTTATATTTTGGGTTCTTAGTAGGAAGATGAAGCGCAGTAACTGGATGAAAACCGTCGGTCTTGTGATGGTGCATCACGGCTCCAAACAGTGATGAAGGTGTGAAGATTTTAGAAGATGATAGGCAGCTCATATAGGCAATAGGCAATATTGTAAAAAAATTCTATTATCCTACGCAGTTTCCTTTCCATTTCATCACATCGGCGAACTTCGTTTACATACTTGCGTTGAAACGGACTTGTGTCAGGGTTGAGCTGAAAACCAGAAATGAAATAATGGCAATGAATCTGTTGTTAACCTTGAAAATTCATTGACTACGCTGCAGCAACAGGATAATGACCAGCACTATCCCTCGCCTTTATAACAACCCTTCAGCTACCAATGGCCTCTCAGAAAGAGTCCTGCGGAATGTTGGACACTACTTCTGGGCTTGAAGGCAAATGTGCACTCATCTCCAAAGACGGTCGTTTCCACGTGGGAGGTGAAAGGGTCTACAGCTGCAACAGCGTGCAACCGTTTCCGCTTAATGATGCTCGGAAATTGGGCTGGAGGGTAGTGAGATTCGGTGCCAGCTTCACATTCCGCATGCACTATCCTCAATGTGCAGCATGTGAGCAGTTACCAAAGTATCGCAGCGAAACACCCCAGCATGAAAACAACTAGGTGAGATACGAAGGCAAGCGGTGCGTTTGGCTAAGGTTAGGCGTGCAGCCGGCTGCGCGAGAGCAAAGGCGGAGAACGGAATCTGCACCAGAGTACCACCCATTCGGCCTTGTTCCAGTGCAGTTTTGAGTAGTAGAGAAAATGGCATTCTGCCGCATTGCGGACCCATTCACCTAGCAATTGTTAATTCAGTACCCACGGAGTTAAAGACAGCCCCCGCGCTCGAGTAGTACATGGTCGTCCTTCCTTGTGCAAGTAGTACAGCCCCAAGCTAGAAACTATCCCACTCTCGCGACTCCACAACGAGCGAGGAGCAAGCTACAGCCCCTCAAAGTTCTAGTTCTAACGCCCGCTCAGTTGGACCGCCTCACTTGCTAGATGCCCTCCGACGGAGGGCCGCTCAGTTGTTCTTTGTTGGGGCGGCGGGCATTAATCGGCATTCATGTCCTTTTCGCTGACCACGCTCGTGCCCATAAATAATTCTGCTTTCCTTTATTACATTTTATTCATTAGGAGCACATACAGTCAACTGCAACCCATCTCGCAAGGTAAAACGCGTAAAAATCACGAGCGACCCAATTTTCGTGGTGCAAAAGCTCGACGCACTAAATACACTAAAAGATGCACGCTACCGTAACCCTTCGGACGCTGAGTTTTTAAAAGTTTAGTGCTGCTTTTCGATGGAAGGGGGAAGATTTCATCATGGGATGTTGTTGAAATACAGTGTTTGTGAGGACGACTGTATTTCGCAACGTCCTCACATGATCCCGGGGAATAACAAGTACGGTAAGGACATCGATGTTTACGATGTCCTTCTCATTCCAGGGCTTATCTTGCCCACGAGTTGACACCCACCCGCCCTACCCATTGTTATTTTCAGGACCGCTATGGAGGGAAGCGGGCGATCTGTGCGAAATGGCGATGCGCTGCGAACTGCCTCGAGTTGCGGAGTCTATCAGAGCCTCTCTTAATAGTCATCGCTCGAACGCAACATTTAAAGCCTACTCACTAGCATGTTCTAGATTCGTGCAGTGGTGGGGAGCGGAACGTGTCAAGGATATACCGATCGCGGTGACAAGAAACCTTTTTCTTGCTCACTGTATCGACAGTAAACAACATAGCTCCTTGCCCAGCATAGCAGCGGCTCTGAATTTCCTGTTGGGGAAGCAAAGAGAGGTTGACAAAGAAATAGAAAGGTCGCTGTTGGACAGTGCTAGCAGAAATAGAGATCCAGTAAATCATAGGAGTAAGATAACAACGGACGACTACATCAAAGTAGTTCACTTAGGCTTTCTATCTAAGGACCAGAAAGTTTTCTCTACTGTGGCGTTGGCCATTTTGATGTTTAGAGGGTTTCTCAGAATCAACGAGGCAAGAAACCTCAATATAGCAGAGCTCACACTCAATAATGGTACCTATTCGGTATTTATCAGATAAAACTGATCAGACTAGAAGGGATGCCGCTTACATCTTTCACGGTAGACCCAGAGTCGGAGGAACATCAGGCCATACAAAAACAGATAAATAGTGCCAAGAGAGGCAGTAATGGGCTTCTCTTCCCATCCAAGTCCACTAAACAACCCCTCAGCACATCCACCATTTCTAAAAGGTTGCAGCAAATATTTCTCATTGCGGGCGTGAGCCACAAAAACTATACCACTCACAGCTTTCGAGGGGGTGCCGCGACGGCTTGCACTAGAGCAAGGGTTTGATACGACGCAAGTAATGAAAATGGGAAGATGGAGATCCCTCAAAGCTTTTCAGGCCTACATTCAACCGATGGCTGTCAACCTGAGACTATCCAATCCAGATAATCCACTGGTGTAAGAGAACTGGGGATTCACTGCTCTTATGTACATAGATAACTGCCTATACTTCGATGTTATACATATGCAGTATTAATCCATATCGATGTCTTCCATGCTATGCCGGGTGCTTATTAATTTGTTAGTTGTTATTGCACGTATAACACTATGCCATACTGTAGGATCTGAGCCTATTAACCACCTCGTGAGTTGTAATTCATTAACAGGTATTCATGATATCGACACTTTCATCGCGGGAGCTGTTTCTAAGTTTAGTTTGGCTTTGAAACAACTAACATTCTTTGGCCAGGCAGAAGCTACTAACCGATTATACTGCAACAGAAAACCTAGAATTGCAAACACACTCGGCTTGCCACAAAGTACAGCTTTGAAACGTCGGCCAAATTCTCTTGACTTGCAACAGGACCACCTCGTCTCGTCCACTGCATCAGATGGACCCGTCTACATTTCTTTGCTCTGCCACCTCACATAAGTATGCCTTTAGTGTTTCGGAGTTTAGACTTTCAGCATAGGCTTTCAATATGCTTGAAATTGCTGAGCTACATATCTTAGTTCCAGTAGTTCACAAATAGATCTGACCTATTTCTATAGACAGTCAACCGGGTTAATCAGCAGCTATTATACGTTGTGTGATTAATGGCGAGAAATTACCGAACACACCAATGACCAAGTAATGCGTTCTGAAAGTTCAGCTTGCGCTAAAATTAGCGTGAATCGGAAAATGCCCCCCCCCCTTGGCGCCATACTACTGGCATGGCCTGAACACTTGCAAGGGAAGGGAAATTGTGAATAGAAATTTAAGAGAAATTGTGCATTCGACACTGACACAGAAATAATTCACAGACACAACCAAGGTCCATTTTTCCAACAAAACGCCAATAACGTGAGCACCCTTTCCCATAACCTCCCATTTTTCAGCTTATTTTGTATCTAATTCTTTTCGCGTATTCTCCTATTGGAGGGAACTTGATGAGTCGATACTTGTTCAGTCTATTCGGCGTATTAACTTCCCATTCTTTTACCTAACCTCCTATCCTCCAAAGTCACAAGTTGAGGACGCTGTCCTAACACGGTGCATTGCCTCCTAATCATCCACTTCCACGTCATTCTTCCCCCCCCCCCATCTGTGATAAGCCAGCCGCACAAAGCTCGTAACCTGATGACTCATAAGCAATTTAATATTGACTCACATCTCGAAACTGAACCAGCCCGAGTTCACCAAGTTCAGCCACGCATTGGTAAGCAGCTTCGGATTGGAGAAAAAGTTGAGCGAGTGTCATCTGCTCACTTCGGTAGATACCGGGCTGATCCGGCTCCGGCTCCGAAGATGACATCTCTGAAAAGTTTTCTTTGAAGTATTCGTACACTTCTACTGGACTGATTCACACAATGAAAACGAGCACGTTAAAAGCGAAACAAAAGGGCAATCACGAAAACATCTTATTGATTAGGGCCGGGCTGCCAGAAAATCTGCGAAAGGCCGACAACCGTGAGCGCTTAAGCAGAAACACGAACATGCTTTCGAAATCCATCGATTCTCCCATAAATTAGGCAGGTTTCTAAGTGCGTAGAACCAGAATTTCAACACAGCGAACACCACTAAAATGACGAAATGAGATGAAATAACGTAGGAAAAGGTCACAGACGACAACACTATGAGGATTCTGAAAGCTTGAAAGCCATTGGAACACTGAAGTGAAGGTGAGGAAAAGCAGCCGTGGATGGAAATCAATCCAACGGAGCGGCCCGCACGAAGAAATTCTGTCGATAGCAGGCGGACCGCCCACCCTGCACGAGTGCAAAAGCGCAAATGGTGAGCGCGAACGAGCTCTTACGCCATGAAAGGAACCTTCCGAAGAGTATTTAGACTGGAAACCCTTCCTGAACACATAGACGCCCCATTTCGACGCAAACTCGGGAGTCTGACCTCGAATTATGATCCAATCTAAAGTTACTGAGGTTTCTAACGCTGAAGCAAAAGATACGCATTAAAGCGGTCAATCTAGATGCCACGATCACCCTAACACTGATTGATAGCGAACTATTCCCGTGATGTGTCAACCTGGAAACATCCCAGTGTCGGTGCGCAATTGCAGACAATCGGCTAATACCGTAACCTGGGTGCTACCTTACGTTACGCAGTGCGATAGTCATTCTATCTTTCAGATTAGCGCACATGTGTCTTCGACCTTCTTGTCACTAATTGTTGCTGGATTTGAAGACAAGCCGAACACCCACCTCCAGGAAGGTCCTCGTCATGTGTATGAAGAACTCGCCAGCTTCGAGTGTCTATCTCTTTCGTAGCCTGAGAGTACGCAGAAATGAGGCTGTAGGGTAGTAACGTCCAAGAGAAGTTTGAGATTTCGCCTAGAGAGAATGCGAAGAACCGGTGCTGAGGACCACGCGACGTCGCGTGCGCGGCGATCTGCAAACACTGCGAGCTTGCGATGGAGCGCTCGCTTGCGTCGAACTCGTTGCGTTATTGAACTGATCGTGTTCGCTACAGTTTTCAGCCACGCTCTTCACTCTGGTAGGGCCTGGATTGTTAGGCTGTTACATTTGTTTTGTCTGCATAGAGTGATTACATAGCAATTATGGTGCAGAGAAACCTGAGCAGATTCTGGTAGTGAGTGAGTCAGATGGTGTCATGATCATCTGAATGAATGTCACAATGCTTCCTGGATAGCATACCTCAGTGACTGATTTTATTGAGGTTTTTTTGAGGTGCGATGGACTGTCCTGTTGAAAAAATAGCAGCGAAATGCCAACAAACATGTCGCAGTGTCGACAAAACCATCGCGAACGCGCGCCAGTCGTAATTTTACGGTACTTACAATTGTCGCGTGCGACGCCGCGTGCTCGTACCGTAACATAGAGTAGCGTGAGAAGTCGCAGACATGGCGCGTTTGGCGGGTATACTGCAAGAGAATCGTAATTCGCCGCGCCAGTGGGCGTCGCGTGCGAGGTCATGCTCCCTAATGACGACGATTTTAGGTGGTATGGTCAAGAATAGACAATGTATGACCAAAAATAGACACAAGTGTCCACCATGTCTTGTCTACATGGAATCCGATGCTCCATTCGAAAAGGTAGTGCAAATTAAGGAAACGTCGCGCCGTCGCCACGCGCGACGGAGCGACAATTCACGTTTCTCTTGCCATCTCCCGCGTTTGGCTGCGGGTGGCTATGCGGCAGGGCGGGCGGAACCTCAAACATCACCAGTACCAGCAGCCTACAACCTCATTTCTGCGCAGTTTTGATCGCTGAAAGTAGAACGCTATTACAGCTGCGAACTCACCCTCACATGGTCGGGACCGATATACTTTGGAGATGAATGTACAGATTGTCTTTAGAAAACGGAAACTGTCACAAAAGAGAACCCGTGAGAGTATATCCACAGTACAACGGCCCATTCCACAGCCGAAGTTTGGAGTTCATCATCGGCGTTGGCTGAAATGACCGCGCTGAATTTATTCCGATTGAGCCGTTCTCACCATCGGAAACTCTTCGTTCAGAGGTTCCAACGGTGCACAACGCTGCACCCATACGGCTTTCATTCGTGCGAACTTTCCACCCTCTTTTCCCAGTGCGATGCAAAGAACTGATGATGACGCTATGGGTAGCTAGACTACGGATCACCTATGTCGTCAATTCCTGGCTTTTGCATTTGTGCGGTCCATTCCGCGAATATGCTCTGTAGGAGGGACTTTTGCTCAACAG
>MU915346.1:8018-20376 GCA_036418165.1 Cooperia oncophora
AGCGCTGGTGCGGACCTTTTCAAAAAATTCACTCAAAGGTAGGGAACTTGAAGAAAAATCGGGCCCAAATTTCGGAAATTCGGGCAAGAAAGAGTAAACAGGGCCCAATACTCACGAAAAAGGAAAACTTGCGATGAAAGAACCCTTGAAAACGTGTTCTGCAAACCATTTCAATGCCAAGGAAACACTACCGGAATCAGCACAAGAGAACACTTAAACATTTCCACTATATTCAATGAAACCAATGGTTTCTATCCATATCCCAAGGTCAATCTCATTTTTCAACACCTGACCAAAAAACCTCAAAACCCCCAGTCTCGTCAACGGCAAGTACGACTAGCTGCTTATCAACGTACGAGATCACTTTGATTAGTCATTTCCACTTCGCTCAGCGCATCGACTCGTCGGCGCCACTACCACTCCGCACGATCATCGATAACCTTTTTTGTGGCCGCATATCTTGAAACGCTTGCCGAAAAACGTTTATGGTCGACAGAACACCAGACATGCGCGCTAAGAAATAGGCCAAAGTATCCTACGTCAGTCATTTCAACACACAACCCACTGGTTACTGTATCGATTTTCAGAACATCTGAGCTGGCAACAGGGCACGCCCCGCCGTTGGGGGGATTTTTGCAGAATAGAAGTAACCCCCTCAAAATTTCTTCCTCTGATACGATCGCCTCCCCATCCTGCATACCATCTCACCAATTTCTAGACTCCTACCACTTTCGAGAGTTTTAGTTTTTTTTTAGAAATTCGACGAAGCGTGGGAGGAGGTTTACAGCGCACAACCGCACTTGAAACAGGAAAAGCAGAGAAATGCCAACACCAAAAACATTCCTCTCAAAGGCAACTACGACCCTCCTCGCTCGAGATCTCCAACGCGCTACGTGCCCTGGCCAGTAAAACATATCTTTCAACCAGCGCTGCCGCAGAATAAGAGCAAAGCCTTCAAAAATCTTCACGGAAAAAGCCCACATGATTGGCGGTAGAAATTAGCCTGTTCAAGAAAAACGCTCCCAGAAGTGATTGTCCGCCGGAAGAGCCCTATTTTGAAGCTAATCGGGCAGTAATTCCAGAGCCTCGGTATTTTTCACAGGTCTTCCAAAACCCTCTTTTAGCAGGCAACTATCAGGTGGCAACGTTTGGGTGACACCTCGCTGCTCAGCCACTCCATACAATTGTCAAAAATAGTATGATGGCAGATTTTGGTGTAGAAGTTCGTGCGCGATACGGTAACTCCAGTCCTACACAAGCAGTCCTTCGAAAATTCAAAATGTCACGTCACCTGTCGATCCTATAACACGTACTACTGTGATTCGCTGATTTCCCTCGATGTTTGCAATGAGAGGTAAATTTATCCCTGTTCTGAATGCTTCAACATTGGCACAGCGCCAAAAAGCGGAATGGCGCATAAAAAACGGCGAGTAAACGAAGTAGGTGGTGTAGTGGGATGCGGCACTCTGAACCCACGCGCCGTCCCGGAGTCAAATCCAGGTTCGGTTCGGCTGTTCACCCCAGTTCAAAGCTTCTGCCTTCGGGTACAGTTGAATAGTACCAGACTTTTCTGAGGATAACAACAGTGACTTGTACATTGGCTGGCCCTGGAAGTCATTGTATAGTCCACATCGCACTCAATTGCACTACGGTACTGAAGGGAAGAAGAATGCGCCTCCCATCTAAAAAAGGGACTCATCAACGGCGTTGACTTTATCGTTGTCCTCACTTTAGAATGATTTACTAGGTTACCCAGAACTTGACCCTACCCTACCATTACCAGCAAGACGTGCACACAACCCCTGACACTGAGTAGAAACCATGGCGGAAAAGTAAGCCTAACAGATCAAGGTCCATCAAGGGCCTCATGATCAAATTATGGAAGTAGTTGCAAAGAGTCAAGCAGCTAAAGCTGACCCTTGTGAGGAATAGACAAGCCCCCCCCCCCGCTCAACACCAAAATCCGAAATCATTTCTCCTCCAAAGCAGAAGGTCTGAAACCATCACAACGCCATTGTTCAGTATCACCTAAACATTTCCGAACCGGACGTCATCACGTTCTACCGTAATTCCCCCATTATATGACATTCTTTAGGCGACGTAGCAAATCTTCTTCTGCACAACGATGAAATGGGTGTAAAAGAAGACAATAGGACTGCTTTTCGGAAGCCACATTCCTCTACCACATACAGAACGCAATCAATAGCCCCTGAATCACACATCTATAATTAGCACCAGATGTTTTGTGAATAGACTCGACTCCATCGCTGCCCTTCCTCAATATAGCGCCGCATTGCTGGGCTATTTGGGCCATTGTCGGCGGCATTCCCATTAAGTTAATAAAACATGATGAACTGTCGTACACCTGGCCAGATCATAATCACTACTGGAAAACCACAGGCATTGTCTATCTTCCGCGAAAAAGAAAGGTCGTAAAAGCTATTACAAGCAGGGAGGGTCATTAGAGGCGAGCAAGCGCCTTTTCAGAGCTTCAATATTCCATAATACATACCCATTCAGCTGAAAGACACATTCCGCGATGGCAGAATGGGACGAGACTTACGACACTGTGCACTCCTTGTTAGTGCGCCTTTGCTCCTATAACGGAGAAGAGGAGCGGTGCACCAAGGTACTAAGGTAAATCCAGTGAACACCCCCCCCCTACTCCCACTCACACCCTGTTGGACTCACAGCCTAGTCACGGGCAGTAATTTATGTTACTGGACCCCAGAGCTGTGAACGCAAGCTCCATCCCCCTCCCCGCCAAAACCAAATAGTCCCTATAAGGACACATAATCGTCAGTTCTCGAGGGAAAGGGAGGGAGGAAGGGAGGGGCGGGGGAGAATTGGGAGAAGGGTTGCATTTTAGCTGTTAGGGAAAAATATGTATCCTGGAAGACCTTTCCTGTTGCGTGCCATGGCATCCATTATACCCCTTCCATCCGTATACTATTTCACACTGACAGCTAATAAGGTGAATCACCACAAACCTGCCCGAACTATCTTCAGCAGTCACGCACGCGTCTTCTGCGCTCCATGGAAACATAATAAATGGGTCTTGATCACGGATATAGCATTCATATTAGCGCTGGTGGAAAAAATGAAGGCGCTGCTTGGTTACGTAGGACGGGAGGGGGGGGGCAATTTTGCACTTTTGCCAGCTCCTTATCTTCAGAAGGTTGCCTGTTCCAGATTCACTGGGAACGATTTCGGGCCCTAGCAAGCTCAACTGCTTCAGAATCGATGTAACATAAAAGATCAGGGCTTTGTAGATAACACCCTCCAGAGGAAGAAGGTTGAGGTTTTGAGGTTGCAGTAGTTGAATATTGCCCAAAGATCGCCATTTCTAATTCAACATTCATTCAACGAGTATCCGCGCCAGAACGTCCCAATCAGGGTCACCCAAACAAACCGCTCGACGTTCGGGCTACAAGCTAATTAACAAATCACATCGACATACCTCTCCCACAAATTATTCACTAGGGTCAAGGTGGGGCGTGCGATTGCTCTCCTTTCAAAACAATCCCCATCATTCAGTCATCACACTCGAACACCTCATTATGTTGTCCTGCGGAAGAATGAATGTGCTCTAAAACGACGAGCGCTCAATAATTACGGGCTCTTAAGAGGTGTGAACCGCTAGATAGTCGACCCCTCTTAGGACATTGACAAATCCATTCGAGAAATCGCTTTGTCAACCTCCCATGAATGGTTATGGGTGCCATATGGGTGGAGGACCCGAAATTTCACCTCAACCCATCCATCTCTTCGCCACGTATTAACCTCATTCATCGCCTGCAACACAATAACTAAACACTTCAGCGGGTAACCGCTTGACCTGACCGCTGCATAACTTTACCATATCCCAAAGTGTTGATCCTTCTGTCGCTCGCTCGGTCCCTTATCTGTCACAAATCGTAAGACAACGCGATTGCACCCACCTGTGTGCACAGAGCGGAAGCTCGCGATGTAAAAACGTTGCGAAACCTCTTACGCGGCTCTGCACGGAGGGATTCACAGCTGCAATACGAGCAACGCTACCCTTATGCCAAAAGTCTCAGCAACACCATAAAAAGGCATACGGAACAGTCCAATCCTTCTACAACTGTCACACAACAAAACCCTTCACTGGTACCAAATGGGTCGCAGTTCGGCGTGAGGGGGGGGGGGGCACTCAGCACTTTTGCCACTTCCTGCTATTACTGATGTTAACTAACAGGTCCCACTTCAACGAGGCCTGCACTCTTGTGAAGCTGCGAAATGGTTCGCAAGGCGGTCGTTTGGCGCGATCATATTGACCTGTCTTAACAAGTAATGGTGGGCGTAAGAAACTTGGACAACTCGTCCAGATCACTGAACAATAAAGTGTTCTTACTGGTAATCCACCAAAAATCGTGCATGCTGGTTCCACTGCACCTGCTTCTATAGCAGGACTCCTACTCTGGACCTACAATAATCCTCCTAATAATCAATCAGGTAAATCCACCAATTTAAAGCTTTGGACGAGCTTTCCCTATCGAAAGACGGTCCCTGAGATGTCAAGACACGTAGGTTTTAGTGAAATAGCGCCATACGACATATACCCAAATGGTACAAGTGAGCCGCTTCGCCCACGAATCTACAGGTCTTTACAAGTTGGCCTCTGCAATCCTTTGCGGAAGAACAATTTAATGCCCCCCCCCCTCCCAGGTTACATAAAACCTCTGAGTAACTTTCGCATAAATCATGAACCGACCGAATCCCATAATTCAGCTGTCAATGCTCCCCGGAATCGTCACTCCTCATCTGATTTGCTGCATTACACATGTCCTTATTCTGACCATTTCATGCGATAAGCAGGTTCCAGCGCGCCAGATTAGATCAGGGGTAATATATGACACTATCGCACTGGCTCCAGGGCATCGAATTCAATGCTCATTAACGTTTTGCAGGACCAGATCACATCAGGAACCATGCTATTCATTCCAGTATTTCAACGCCCTTCCCAACATAGTCCTCAGAGTCGGCGGCCATTTTTCAAAGAGGTTTAGCTGGGATTTCTGGGTCCTAATCCAGATGAGCCAGTGGCATTGGTCGCTGTGAAGAGAGAGAGGGTGCGAATTGTCTCCTCACACAGCGGGAGGCCTACAAAACGGGCTCGCGCTCAAGGATACGCTGTCGCTGGCGTGGGAGGCTCGACAGGTGGAGGAATTTGGTATGAAAAGTGTCCGGATACGCCACATCAAAGATCGTTGTTGATGATGTGAAGACGAGTCCAGAGTTACGGGCGTTAACCCCGTCATAGAAATGAGACCCTCACGGAGGGTTTTTCTCGTAGCAAACCCGCGAAACGAATTCACAGACAAGTGGCTGATGTGAGGAGTGTACGAAACCAATTCACCACAACAACTCTATTGAATCTCACGCGGTCCCATTGAAAATTCAAAAGAAACGGGCCAGTCAAAACCTCTCTCATAGCACCCGATGGTAGTGGTAGAAAACACCTTTCAAGCGGGTGAATGAATCACTGAATGTGGCTGGCGCCTTAATGGTGGTGAGCCGCCAGTCGGACTCTCACTAACCCAACAAAACGGGCAATAAACATGCGTTCATGAACGAAATGACTATGACAACCGCTCATTTGACCAAATAACCAGTCAAACAATATTTCGCTTCAAAAACATAAAAAAACAACCTGACGATTTCAACAAAAGGAAAAAAAGAAAAATCAATTTGACTGGGAAAAACAAAGACCATAAGAGTTAACAAAAAAATGGATACCTCCTTTGCATTGATCCGAGTCATCCATCGGTCCTGTCACAGCTTCTACTCGTACAGAAAGATCAGACGAATGCAAATCATACAGATAGTTAACACCGGCGACGTATAGGCGCGTGTTTGATGGATCCACGACCTAATTATGAACATACAGTACTTACAAACAACTAACTTGAAACGGAAAAGATTTCCCAATATCATTCTCAGGTGCAGGTTGGCATAGTGGGGAGGGGAGGGCGCGGGTTTTCAGTATAAATCCGGAGTTCATACTGCAATACCCCTACTTGCACATGAAAATTGCATTTTACCCATGCAAGGTTTCTTCTTCCCTAGGCTTGGGCGAACGACAATCCCCACTTCGCAAGAGGGATGCCTTGAATGCCCACTCCCAACACGCCAACTTCGGGCAGACAATTTTCGTTTCTGCGCAGGAAAACTATTGCCAGAACTTCACAACTAGTTGAAGTTCTGGCAATAGTTACACCTGGCTTCCCACTATTTTCCAGTTTAGGTAGAAGATTTTCGGCAGCGCTTACCCTTTACTGCCCCTAAATTCAGGCAGCACCTTGATCAGAATTTTTCCCTGGAGTAGAACTGTCCAAACCCTATCTGTATCTGAGGTTAGTCTGACTTCCTTAGGTAAGATGTAATCACTAGGAGCGCCTGTAACGTGGGCATTTCGCGACAAGCGAATGAGATGTTCATCTTGAGGACTGCCAGATTAGCCTTGGAGACAGAAGAGAGCAAATCTACCTTCCGCGAAAATTTTCGATCAAAACGTAGCCTGGACTTCGCAAACTGGAGTAATAAGAACGACTTTCTTGAGACCTGACTCATTTTTCTTTTATTCAACGCACTTATTCCAAACTTTATTCCACCAGTCGGAAACTCCCACCCATACTGGTGGCAGTCACCAGCTGCTGTTGAGCGTCTTCCAAATAAACAAAATAAAAACCGGAAAAAATTAAAAAGAAACGGTCACTATAAAAGGACCATTCCTGGGAAGAATCGCATGTCAATCTGGCATAAAAACTTATTCTTACGGAGTAAAGGAAGCCTTTCGGGTAAAAAATCAGTGAGCTAATCCAAGAGATTGACCTTTCACACTCCTAGAATCCTAACCTCTGTTCAGGCCTCCAGATCTCTTAGATCTTACCATTAGCAGACCTAGGAATATTACAACCAGCCCGATGGTTACGCCACCGCCAGACCCCGGCACCAGGCATTACGTAATCCAATTAATAACCGATAATACCGTCATTACAGAAAAAAGTTTCCTAAGAGACGAATTGTAGAATGACGAAGGATTTGGTCTTTATGACAGAATAACCCATTTTGTGTTTCAATTTCAGCACCCAACATTTGTGCGGTCATAGTTTGAGCACGGGATTACCGGGTTAAGCCGCTCGGACATGTATTACACATCGAACGTTCAACGGCGCGGGAGGAGTGGACACCAAATAGCAGTAGCAAAGATCGGCCACCAGCGCACAGATAATATAATTAATTCTTATCAATCAATAAATCAATAAAAATAAACGAGCGACAAATCAATGAACTCACCATTTTCTCAAATTCCATTCCCTGATCGGCATGTCTATTCTTGAAAACTATCCAGTCATCCGAGTGAAAGCCATTGTTTGATGGAATAAATAATAACAATAATAAGAATAATATAATATAGCTAGTTGGGCTTGATCGGCCCCAAGGCGCCTGTAAGCGCCTTTGGCGCGGCGCCTCGCACAACTTTGCTCGATATAACATGTCGCTTGTCACGATTACTCATCTCCTAGACATCTCCGATGGCCTCAAATGCAATACGGTCCTGGAAAAATGTCTGTTCATTGAAAATCGACCTGGCACGAGTAAACGTCAGCGGCGAATGGTGAAACGTTCATGTGCAACTAATTAGCCGAGCGGAAAAGGAAATAAAACACGAGGAAAACAGCAATGAAGAGCGAAAGACCAATGGAATGCTGGGTATCATACCAATGGTAACATTTCAAGGCACGGAAGGCATACGAAATCGAAAGTGCAATGGAAGTAGGAAGAAATAGCAAAATAGCAAAGTAAAAGGACAAAATGGCCAATGATCCTCACAAGTCTCTCAAATCAAATAAACGACTGGGCACAAGAACAGAAGAAAGGCAGAAGGTTAAAGCTCTAAACACTTTTGAGCGGGTATGTTACAAGGCAATCGTAATATGCCGCGGGCGTGGCATGCGATGTCGCGCTGGCGACAAACGAGTTGTCCTGCCCAGCCGTTTTAGTCCGAATGTTCGAGGGACAGGAATGATTTATATCACTGGATATCTGATCGTGCCTCCTCTGAACCCATGTGAGTCTCAGTGCTCCATTCGACAAACTCGTGCACACCCAAGAATGACCGCGCACCATCGCACGATGCGCCGCGTGACGGCACGGCATGTTACGATAGTCTTGACCATCTCCCATCTCGAGCTCCTTCTACCGCAAGCTTGAGCAAGAGCCTGCTCCTTCTAGCCAATAACCATCTTCTTGCACCATAATCCCACGTTTTCTCATTTCGAAAGGAAATGTTAATGTCCTTACGAGGGCCGTTTAAAGTATTCGCGGTATAGGAGTAACTAGGTAACGGCCCTCCCCGAAGAAATACAAAATTTCATTTAGTTATCATCAATGCTATTCTAGTTATCCTTGGTGAAAGAAGACCAGAATGACTGATGCGACAATGTTGAGAAAATGATTACTGATTAAAAAAATTGAGAAAAATGAAAAGAAAATTGAGAAAATGATTAGTGATTACTTCTTGTTCCTCAAACTGAAAAAAAGCTTTTCTCTGAAAGTATTTTTCTGATGATGAAGAGCTGAAGGCGGCAATTGACGTACATTTGGGGAACAAGAAGGAAAAACGTTTTCAGAGGGTATTGAAAAATTAGTTTCACGAGCAAACATGGGTATGGGGGGACTACATTGAAAAAAATTTCATTTGGAATTTCCTGCCTTTTCCTTCATACCTATAGCGAGATTACGTTGAACACCCCTTGTCTGTGCACTGGATGTTTTGTGCCAAAAATACTCAGCGCTGCTGAACAATGCCACCAAAAGTGCAAATTCAGCTCTTTTCACAGGAAACTAAGGAATTTTTTTCTTAATTCGCATGTCAAAAATAGCTATATGGAACAATTCTCCGGAAGCTCAATGGGCACAAAGATCTTATAATTAGAAAATTCTTAAGCATAAGTAAGTATAAGTTTATTACGTGTGCATAAGATACGTGAGAAAAAAGATCGGAACACATTACGTACACAAGTTCCAATATTGATATATTAGTTACAAGTTTTCAAAAACAGTAATTAACCAGCAAATCACCAACTTATCGACCAGTCTCAAGGTCAATTTAATCCCGAGTCGGCCTAGGTGACCCTGATTGCAAACGAAAGCGTATAATTCAAATTCAATTTGCACGGCAGCTATTCCTGACCTGGAACTTCAACTGGAACTACGAATCTGATTCGTAGGCAACACGAACTATTGCACAAAGAGGGCTAACCTTACTAGAACAGCATCTAAGTCAGGGGGCACACTAAAAGACCTCTGACTACCGAATCATGCCTTGCGGGGATCGGCAGCTGGGTACACCAGGCACGAAGCCTTCAGAAAACGCAGCTCAAAGTCACCCCCCCCCCTGAACGGCCTGTCTTCGTTTGTAGTCAATATATTGTTACTGTCTCACTAGCTCAATGACGAGGGGCCCACAGTAAAAGACCTCTGATAAAGACCAAGGAACGGTACTCTCCAAAGAGGATGTACGCCATTCGTGTCTCCTTGTCGCCTCAAAGCGTTGGACTTGGGCAAAATCGAGGAAAAACTGCCGATCAGAAGCAATTGAAAGATCTTTCCCAATACGAAACAAGTTTTCGACAGGCACAATTCGTCTTGATTCGAATATAAGACAAATACCAGTTAGACTCAACACCGTATGGTCCGGTTTTCACGAACGGTCGTTTACTTTATCGAAAGAAATCGAATATCATCAGCGCCTCGACTATTTACCTTGGAATTCGCGTGAAAAGAATCTGGCAACAAAAGAAATGTGTATGTGACGAGTAGCGCCGGGTTGAGAACGATCGGTGAGTTGTCAATTAAGTCGATCGGGCGCAAGTTTACCCGGCCGGAAGGGCGTCACTGCGATAAGACGTTGACTATTCAATGCGAATGAAGGAGTTTCATGCACAACTTACAGCGATGAAAAAGAACTTGTGATTGGTTGACAGAAGAAATGCAAAGCCTCTGATTGGTCAGAACATCAAAGCGTCGATGAATACATAATCAAAAGAAACCAGGATTAAAAGGATCGGTGCTCAACGCTAGATAAAAGTCGGCGGTTGGGGGTAAGGGGTGGTGGCACTCGACTGTGTCTCTGTGTCCCTCCCCCTACACAAGATTCAGGCTTGGAACTGATTAGCAGCCAGACCAAGTCTAAACATGAAAGAATAAAAAAAATGCGTGAAAGGAAACACCCAGGAAAGATATTGTGTTGAGTAAAACAAGGATAAGCCTCGTTCCCCTTGTTCAGGGGGACGTCCCAGGGGCGCTACTTGTATCCCTCCACGTTAGCCTTAGCGCCCTAAAATCTTATTGCTCCTGTCCTTTAGAGTTGTGATGTGCCTTCGTTTCTGCGCCAATTTCTCCAGTTTTGTATAGCACAGCATTTACGGCTGAAAGGTATGAAGAAACGATAAGGAGAATGGTGTACGCGCAGAAGCGTCATCCGCACCTTTTTGGCGACATAAAGACAGTATGTCTGGAAAACTCGTCCAAAACCCGCAAATTAAGGAGAATTATCTACAGCATTTTCGACCAATTATTTTGCTTTTTTGTATTTGTCAGGCCACATAGCGTCAAGACTTTTGATTGTGAACTCTACAACCAACAATCTGCAATC
Organism: Cooperia oncophora; assembly: GCA_036418165.1. Taxonomy (NCBI): domain Eukaryota; kingdom Metazoa; phylum Nematoda; class Chromadorea; order Rhabditida; family Trichostrongylidae; genus Cooperia; species Cooperia oncophora. The sequence continues at coordinate 18,703 of MU915346.1, forward strand.
GTGAACGGTGTCTTCAAGTCACATATAACTCTCGCAGACTATTTTACGAGCATTTTCTTTTGATAAAATGCCACTGAGGCACGAAATAATAAAAATAGAAAATAGACAATAAGGCGCTATGTGCCTCGGATACGTCGGGTCCAAAAATAGTATACTGTCGCCTTAGGACATGCCAATTTTTCACAATCGGCAGGTGGTTCGTCTATCCGAGAGCTTTTTTTTCCTCTTAAAAATTGCATGCTGCCCTAGCGCTGGCAAAATTGCATACTGATCCTTCTCCCAGGCACATAGTTCCAGAATAACCGAGTAAGGAGTTAGGAGAAGTAGAAAAAATAAGTCGGCAGGAGCTTGAGGTGGGGATAAAGAGAGTTGGGGCGGGGCTACTGTCGAAATCATGACAGGGACGAGTTCCATGGGCAGGAGCCAACTACTTGGTTCAAAAAGGGATATCCTATTCAATACTAGGTGAGTATTACTTGACCGAACAATTAGAACCAGGAAAAGATTTAGTCGTGGTTTCATACATAAAAAGTTTATTTGCACAAAATGACTCACCCTAATGGGAAAGCGCTTGAATCTAAATCATTTCTCCCTCTCAGAAGAAGAAAGCGCCGGATGGAATGGTAATCAGTGCAATTTAGCACCGCATGAATCACACAACCCTGGCCGTTTCTCCTCCCGGACAGACAGACGCACACATAATTCTCACCCACCATTGAAGAAAGGCACCGACACCACACACATCTATAATCAATGGTTCAGAGAACAAAACGAACAATCGATATCGATCCGTGGTATGGATCGGGGGGATTGATCGATTACGAATGACTGACATTGGAAACTGATCCGCTGACACGATAAGCGCATGATATTACGACATTCCGATGATATCAATGGCAACAGCACACCACGAACGAAGAAGATGAACGTTTTTATGGCGAGGGAAAGAACATTCACTCTGAAAACCAGGGTGCTATCTAGGTCACACCCATTGTTTAAGATGAAAGTACTTGTTCTGGTTTTTTTTGAAGGACCTAGGCGCTAACGTGTTTTGGGGAAGGGGGATCTAAACGGAACTGATCAATTTCTTGGTTAAAATGAGCTGGGAACTTTTGATAAGCTGTTTCAAATACTAAGCTAGGCCAGGAGGGAGCAGAAAAGCAGCCTACTGCGTGGTCCCTCCCCCCCACCTCCAAATACGTTAGCACCAGGACAATAAGTGGACTTTTAAGAACAACAAAAAGAAGAAAAGAAAGGGTAGCAATAATTCTCCTAACGGGAATCAAAAAACACACAAATGACAAAACAGTTTTGCGCTCTTTTGGCTGCATGAAGTGGGGCTTTTTATGCAGCGCGTTCAACGCATCAAAAACCGCCACAAACATTGAAGTTTATTATAAACATTTGGTGAGGACAATACCTACTTTTGAACAGGATATCGTACGCTAATAACCCTGGAAGGGGCATTTAATAGATTCCTTGTGCAAAACTGGAACTACGGTAATCAAGACAAACTTTTTTTGCCTAATAGTTGGCATAAAAAAAGAGCGCGGGTGGGTGAGCCAATCTAATCATGACAGCTCTATTATTATGAGGTTATTACCACGTTTACACAGAAAGTTGTTCAAATGAACTCTCCGAGGTTATTAGCGGTGGATATCACCTAGCCCGGGG
>MU915350.1:0-17320 GCA_036418165.1 Cooperia oncophora
CCAAATATCATTGTAAAACGATTACAGCTCACCTTTATCATAAGTTCTATTCTCGATATATCCTTCTAGATCTTTTTTCTTAGGTAGAGGCGGTCGCTTGGATAACTCGACTTTCAATACGCAAATAACAAAAAATGACGAAGGTAGTGAAGCGGAACGCACTCCACTGTCGTCAGTTCGGTGCGTGGACTTGTCCCCGTCCCTTAGGCATTCTGACCTCCTTGCACTTATGCCCTTTTTCGCTATTTTAGCAGCAATCTCCGCCGTGAACCAAGTCGGCATCGCCTCGCCACGTCAACTCCAGTTGTTATTGATCCCGTAGATCAGTTGGACGAAACGTGCCTTCGAGGCGATTTCGATTTTCTTGAAGTAAGTTAGACGTTCTGTCTTTGCGCCCAGAATGGCAACTCCCGGATTCCTTTGGATTTCTTTGTAATTTGTGAAATTCAGGGTTGTCGAATTTGGGTATGCGGTGCGGAGCAATCGCGTGCTGACAAATGGAAGAAGATTCTTGATAGGTTCGTGCGCTTACCAGAATTCGCTTTACTTTCCGGGGAAATTGCCTCGTTTCCTAAACTTATTCATATTGAGGAACCGGCGCAGCTCTGCTTGGTGGGGGCATTTTACTGGTTCCCATCGATCACTGCCACTACCTCCCGTGGAGACCTGGAAATTCCTGTAAAGCTGTGCAATAACAGGAGCTCCGTCTACACTTGAAAGGGTCCGCATGTGTCACCAAGCTGTGACGTGTATTTTAGCATGATTAGCGGAGTGTAAAATGATGCCGCCCCAAAGCCGAACAGCGCCAGAAATTCAATTCATATTCGTATTTAAGATGTGACTATGCTGTTAGCTCCCGAATTTCTCCGTTCATTTTAGAAGCGGTGCCACCCGTGTGGCTGGTATGGAAGCTGCCAGTCATATAGTTGTTGTTCATGCTTCGACAAATGACCGCAATCGGCTCATTCAAGCTAAATCTCGTGGTGCTCACATTGTTCGTGCCGAATGGATAACAGCTTGTTGTGCGAAAAAGGATCAAGTGGCCATCGAAGGTGTGTCATTTTCGCCTTCCAATGGATTGAAGTACCGGGTCTTTTTAGAATTTCTGTGGGATCCTGATGACATCATTTGTCGTACTGCTTCTTTTGTTTCCGCCCAAGCATTGGATGATACGCCTAGGGTAGGCTCATTTCTCTTGAATTGTTAGTGGTTCTTTATCGCTATATTGGTAAAATACGAGGTACTATCACGAAACGTAGACGTCTTTCATCGCATGGGATCCTTCTGGTCCACAATCGAGTAGAAAGGTGCCACAGTATTGGCGATAACGTCAGGGGGTAGTAGAAAGGCGTTCCACCCCGTTGAGGTTCTTCCGCCCTCTTTTACGATAGCTATGTTATCGAGAGTACGCCAACCCGTTACCGCGCGCTTCTCTTGTCCGAGGTTTCAGACATCGACCAGATCGCCCAAAGTATGAACGCGCAGTCGAGATTTTGGCCAGCACCGAGACACTGCAATGGCGCAGGACGAAAAAGCAAGAGAAATATAGGCGATCAACAGAGCCTGCCGAAAATCGAATAAACGATATATAGAGAGCTAAAGTCTGCTGACCGCCTGATCAATCCCCTTTTGAGATGCGGCTCTCGCTGCCATGCTGAATCGTAAAGGCTCATGGAGTGCCATATAGCTTCATGAAAAAAAAAAACAGTTGACTTGCAGGCCAGCGATGTCCTAGTCAGTGTCTCATCCTCATCAGGGCGGAATCTGATATTCCAAATTTAGCGCTCCCGAAAAAGGTTAGAGGGCTTGGATTGCTCGAGCGAGAGGCAGTTTAGACACCTAGAAGCGCTTGTGACGGTATGCAGGCGCCCCAAAGCACAATACCACCATGCCGCCTCCAAAAAAGGGCAGATGAACGTTACAATGTGCTTTGGGGAAGTAAAACTGGGGCCGATGTCCATTTGCTAGCATGTTGCCTGCGGGCTGAAAATCATCCAAGCTCCAAAAAATTTGTACAATTTTAGAACGCGACATCGCTTGGTTTTGTGTGAAGGGTCTTGCTTGGGACGTTTTTGGAGTCTTACTTTTTTGTCATTCTCCCTAGTCTCCCTTTTCACGAATGTTCATTCTAGCGATCCAATGCTGAAATGTCTCGACCGAGTGGCTCCACCACAGCGACAAAAGAGTTAAGTGGTTTCGGAATACGTTGAATGTCGGCTACCGGATTGCAACATTTCAGATGCACCCTGTGACTTATCTTCTATATTTTCAGGTAAGCCGAATTGGAACATCATTCATATCGATTTTTGATATGTTCTTCATGTAGACTAGTGGTATTCATATGAAGGCCATACAATAGTTGGGACTGGTATTACATTTTTTCCCGTTTTTTTTTTCTTCGTAGAAAATATCATTAAGTTCTTATATGATTTGAGTTATCAGAACCTTTTTAGCAGTTCATCTTTCTCTTTAGTTTGGGAATATTTGCTATGGATTTTTTAAAGAACTCTAGCTCGTCATTTCAGGGCTTTGAAATTCCGTGTCAGTGGCTTAGGTGGTGATGTTGAAGCACAAACTATCAAAGAATTAAAAGCTGCAGGAGGTGAGATTTTACCCGTTTTTCTCAGCAGTTTTTGGACGATGGAAATGATAACATCTCCGCATTGAAAAATTTCTTTTCGGAGTTGCGCCACGCATTCTACTTCCGTTTGAGATCGTTGTGGCCTTTTGGAAGTGATCTGGCTCTTGCAAGGCCTTGCGGAAACAAACCGTTTAGCAATTCACTGGTACAAGAATCGCACGTGGAGAGAAACGGTCACAATAGCAACCTTTTCTCCCCCCGTTTCTGCGATTCTTGTGCCAGTTACCATTCCTTGGAGGATGGAGTCTGGACCTGGTTGTCTCGGGAAGGACCTGAGATTTGACTCTTACAATCGCACTGGGCATGTGGTGAGCGGCGCCCCTCTCACCACTATATCATCTGCACTTTCGCTGTCTATAAGCAGCCATAGGAGGGCCATTTCATCTAACTTTTCGTGGTGTCTGGCATAAAGAGGCCCCTAGAGGCATCCAATAATGTTAGAGTAGAGTGTCACAGCATGAGCTCGTCCCATTTTTGCTCCGAATTTTTGCTTGTTTCCACTTCATTTCCTACTCAATCATGTCGCAAACTCCTATCCTACACGGGTCATCAAACTAGTCCTGGCTTTGTTGAATATGAACCGAGCCTGAGAGCCTTCCTTGGTAACATTTTTTATTACTTTGAAGGCAGAGTGGTGTCGCCATCTGATGAACAGACCCTGGTCAACTATCTTGTCTGCAATCAAGTTGAGTATGAGCATGTTTATCCGAAAGATAGCTACGAGGAAGCAGTGACGGTCTTCTGGGTTGTAAGTTCTGCTTGAACCTATTTGGAAGTTACTGTCATTTTTACCAGATTCCCCCTGAATAAGTTATTTAAGAAACGATGTCTGATGGAATACCGACTACTGAAGCCGTCCAGTCATCCGCTGTTTCGTCCATTGCCAGCAGTTAAAGATAGCAAAGTGTTCTCGGATATTGTCGCTGTCATCAGTTGCTTCAACGATTATGAGAAAGTGAGCCTACCTCAATTCTCGCAGACTGTCAGGAAGAGTTCACAGTTTGGCGCTGTTCGGCTTGGAGGGGCATTTTCCCCTGAGCTTAATCGATTCATGTTAACCAGCAAGTGTCACTTTGGTCGGTCTTGTGAACACCTGTGAATCTGCGATTGAAATTGAAATTGTTCGACTCAACCACTTTGATCACGGGAATACGCAGGTCTTCACGAAGTGGCCTGTACAAGCCAGCCGACTACCACTTGCTGCCCATACTAAGCCGAATTGTGCCCAGTGTTCCTTTGGGCAGCATTCTATCTCAAAACTGATGTTTTGGTTTTATATTAAGACAGTCATATTACAGTCCACCTTGGCTCAGCTCATTAGAGAATTCGGTGGCCAAGTTCAAGAAACATTGACTAAAAGGAATCAAGCTGATCAGGTGATTTGATGGCGCTGCTTTGTTCCTTTAACCTCGATTTCTGTATTTGTTATTTTTCTTTTGAACTCAGACTACAAATCATACAAAAAGCTCGGCATTGGTCGGTCTCTTTGAAATGCGCCACGCATTTCACTTCCATTCAGGATCATAGTAAAACCTTGAATGCAATTTGGCCTAGCCAAAGACTTGTGGGGCTACCTGATGTAGAAATCACTTCTCTAGGATGGCATCTGCTGTTTAACACCGCAGTTCGCGTTCCGAAAGTTTAAACAGGAGTGTTGAGTTATGGGGGAAAGATTGGACCTCAGGCGGAACTCTAACCCAACCCTAACACCATAAGTCGAATGAGTGGAAGGTAATGGATACAGCCCTCGTCCGATGAGCGTGAGGTGGTTCTAGTTCTGCCTCAGGTCAAGTGTTTTGCCCATAGCGCAGGATTCTTGTGGTAACTGTCTTCACAGGAAGTCGTTTGCCAATCGAAGGGTTATAAGGCAGGGCTCAGAGGCCGAAGTCTAACTGAGGTTTGAGCACCCCCTCCCCTTCCCCCAGTGAGGGTGCTATTCCACTTTCACTTTTGTAGCACTTCCTATAGAAGGATGAAAGGAAAAAGCCTTCGAAGCTTGATCTGTCACTTTTGGAATAGCAGCCTACTTTGCGAATCGTAGTGACTTACTGGGTGCGATGTGACTTACAGTCTGACATGCGTGGCAAGGACAGCGTTCAAGTCACTGTATTTTATCCTCCCAGAGGAATCGGGTATTAGTGTACCATTCTGGGAAGGTGGAAGGCATGGTTGGTCTGGACTAGAGCCGATTCGAGATTTGACCCCCTGACTGCAAGGGAGATAAGCAGGCCGCTAGCCAGTACATCACCTTCGTCTCACTTCTCCCATACAGATTATAATTACTGAGTAAGTAGTAATCAAATGCCTCCTAAATTTTCATTGTTTTCATTTGCTCATAGAGGCATGATTGCAGCGGGCCGTTACTCATGTGATTGGAGGCGCTGAAGGAGAACGTGTAACTGAAGCACGGCGACAGAAGTTCAAGGTGAATATCAGTCTGTAACATTTCTGTCTGTTTTCTTGGTGACAGTCTGACTGCTTGCAGGTGGTCGATCCGTCATGGGTAATTGAATCGATAATAAACGACAAGATAATGAAGGAGGATCTGTTTCCTCTCAAGGTGTGTGATTCCTCGGGTTTTTTTTCGTCTTATAATTGCTATCCCTCGGAAGGAGGTCTCTGGAGACTTGGACTTGGTCCTTTCAATCGGCTCAGTATCTGTGCTATTTTGCCTGCAGTCCTGCTCACTGCGGGCGCTGGGGCGGTCAGGGGGCTGAGCTTGGCGCGACGCTAGCTTGTTCTTCAATCACGCCAAACCCAGCCTCCCTAAACCGCAACAACGTCCGCAGCGAACGAGACTATACATGGAAGTTCAAATAGAACTGTGACTCTCACGCATCCGAGGCCTTTCACGTATGATAAGTAGCTCACCCATCCACTTCACCCATCCACTTTAGAAAGCCTTTTCCCTTGCTCGCCAGATATGCTATGGTTCGATGCGCTGGTCACTCGATTGACTGGCAACCACCATCCTCTAACTGCATGTGGTAGTGTTTTGCAAAACGGTATTATGTTGGCTAGTGTTTTGCAAAACGGTATTACAGAAAGGATTAGGTAGTCCGTAACCCCCGGAAGAATAAGAAGAAGAATAACCCCCGAAACGTTTTCTCGAACTACACTATGGCCCTTACGGCCCCAAATTTTAGCGGTTCGCGTCACTTGTCTGTTCCAGCCATTTCGCGGTTTGGGGCTGCAAGCCACTTGGTTGTGTGAAAACACACCAGGGGAGGGGGAAGTCGTCCTTTTCGGCTGGAAGGAGATGGTGCGTATTTGGTCATTGGTTGGGGAGGACGGGGGGGGGGTTGTTGTTGGCGCTCTCCTCCCTCTTGGACGGAAAATCTCTGGCTGAAATAGAACGGACATGTTGCGGAACATTGGTAGATAGATGTCTGTGGGAGAGGGAGGGGCATATGTACGAGACTTATCCTTAGGTGGTCGGTCGTTACCAAGTCCCTCGCTTTAGAGGGGGCGGGGGGGAGCGGTGTCGCACTTGGACATCACCGTTTCACATACTTTCTGCTGTACCCTGTTTCGCGGCCTCGAGGTTTTCTTTCGTGCTCATGCGAAAGCTGTCGCCACGACATACCCTTCATCACTGTAACAGTCCAGCTCCTACTTTTCTTGAGCAGATTCAGAGTAAGCGGAGCGTAGCAGAAATTGTGATTCTCGCATTGTGCCAGCACTCTGACTTGGGTGGCGTGGGGAAGACAGCAAAGCGCCTTTCACGCCTTTATTCTTCCTCACGATAAATATTACCATTCACCTTTTTCTCATCGTATAAAGGGTCAAGAATCCAACACTTCGGCATCAGATCCTGGTCAGGCCCTGCTCATTTTCTAATGATTTACATCTCAATAATTTCTACCTTAACTTAGTAGGTTATACTGTAGCTACATGCTTTCAATGCAAAAACAACGGAACAAGCAGCTGACCGGGGTTTTCTTCTGAACAGGAAAAGCTTTTGGTAGACCAGTTGGGCTGTGGCAAGATCACAAATTTCGCTGATTGTTGCTTTAGTTTGATTTTTTCTAACCCTTTCTTTTTTCTTTTTCCTGCATAGTCTTATAAATGTTGTACTATCCTTTAGGGAGAGGCTTATGCTTCGTACAAAGGAAGAGCCGACGATCTGTGGCCAGATGCCTCCAAATCGGGAAGGAACAGCCGCCTCCGTGATAGCACTCTAGGGAAATCCTCAGAACAAGAAGCCCCAGAGACGATTTGTTCCGATTTGGATTGTGATGAACTGCCAGAATGGATTAGAACACCTGATACAGACCTATTCCAAGAAAGAACCAAGACACACACATCTGCAGAATAAGCGAAGGGAAGCGGGCCCTGTGCTGGGTGGGTTGGTATGCTCCACAGCTGACATCGTCGCAGTCAGTCGGGGCGGTGTCAGGGAGCAAGGAATTACCACTTGCTGCGTTTTATACCAATAGCTGTTTTTTCTTCGGTCGATCACTATTGGTGGAAAAGGCAGGGGCAGGCTGTCTCTACCCTTCTCTCTGCAACCGCGCCATTAGTTGCGACGATAGTCAGTTACTAGCAAGGCTATCCGTACTTTCGTGTCGCTCAAGATAGAATTGGAAAAAATAAGTTTGCCTTCTGCAGGGAACGTTCAAAGCGTCTACGCCGATATCTGCTGTACCATCGCGTTTACGTCCGCTGAAGTTAAACGATAAAACGATCGACATGAACAAGCCCTTCAAGCCCAAGTAATTACCAAAGTCTCGACACAGTTTGATGGCAATATTCATACTTGTTAGTTTTCAGCTTCCAAGGCCTAACCCAAGTTGTTGAGAACATACCCTCTCCAGGATCGACGAGTGGGGACACAAGCAATGACAGTCTGGTACGTCCTGTTTTCCTTTTTTGAACTTGACTGAAATTGGAGACATATCTTTGAAATTTTATTAGAACCAATATATTTCATCCGTTGAAATGACTGGCTTACAGACTACTTCTATGGTGGGACGTATTCTGAAGGAAGTTGCAGTCAAAACAGCTGTCGCTAAGCCTCATCGGAGTGGTCCTGCTGCTGTCAGTACTTCAGTTACACCTGCATCTGGACCTGACTTGAGTGAACCTTCGCAATCAACAAGACAGGTATTTCATCGCTGAACGCCTTTTTTGGAGTAGCTGACCTCTATTCTTTCTTGCTTACTCGAGAAGAAGAGCGCATCATGGGTGAAATTCTCATTATGGTGGTCGTATTTGGGTGCAGTACAGAAGGAAACGCTCACATTTATTTTGTTAGAGGAGGGTTCGCGTTGATCTCAACGATGAACGGATTTTGCTGGGGAGGTTTTTCGGTTTCTGATGCGTCGAACACCCACACTCTCTCTTCCCATTCCCCCGGTCACGGGATATTTTCTAGGGTAAGGGTATGAGATTGGTGGCGTTATTAAACTTTGAGGCTAGGCTAAGTAGATGGAGTGAGGTTGTTTGAGGCAGTGGTGGGGTGGAGTCGTGATCGCTATTGGGAGGAAAAGGCACGGGGCCTCAACCCTTAACCCTTCACCGCCTCGACTGTTTGCGACGACATCAACCAGCCATGTTCCTTTTTGCCATGACCTCATGACATGATCGTTAAGATCCCTCCTTTTCAGAGAACGCGAAAATCCGCGATGAGGCAGAAGTCAGTTGCAAAGGCAGTATGTTCGACAGAAGAGGAGCCAGGTCGAATGGATGAAATGATGGCGTTACGAGCCCGGATGACGGAAAGATTAGAGCAACGGAATAGAGAAATCGGTGCGTAAGTGCTTCATAAATCCTCCTGCCTGCTTTTTTACAAGTTCCTTTTTACCTTCAGCAAACCAGCTGGCTGAAAACATTCCATCCTCGAGGGCTTCAGTATCGGAAAAGCCTACACAGGAAGCTGGATCGCTACGCAGCCGAAAACGTGGCCAGTCATCTACCGATGGCGTCGAGCCTTCTTCGAAGCGATCTTCTCAAGTGGAGACTGCGAAGTCATCGGAACAGGAGACACATCAGCCCTTAATATTTTGTATTCTTTGATATACTTTGAAGACAAACCGCACAAGCACTCCCACTGTTCCTCGTCCTTGTCATCTAAAAGGAGAATGGCCTGTAGCTGCAGTAGCGTGGCACTTTTTCCCCCTGAAAGTGCACGGGATTGGGGTTGTAGGATAATGATGCCGTCTCCATAGTTCGCCCGCGCTGCAGCATAGACAGTCAGGCGCCTAGCCATATCCAACGCGCGACTTGTCTGCGCCCTCTCAATTCTAATTCTTCTCTACCGCTGATTGCGTGCTGCCCAGCGGGATTTTGGCGTCGACGCTAGTGCTGCACATCGAGGACAGCGCGCTTCGGAGGATGGATATGGCACCCGGGCCACTACCCTCCAACTCCGTGCCATACACTTTTGAGCTGAGAAATGGCACGCTACGAAAGCTGTGGACCCATTAACTTCGCACATGGAGAGGGCCGGATGTGAGTGTACAGCTTGCCTTCAAAATTTATCCTGGTCATCTTTGCCAATTTGCAAAGCAGTGAATTTTCTTGAGCCTCTGTAGTACTGTTAGAGATAGGCTCTGTGATTACTGTAACTGTTCCAGGTTGTCTTCCAATTCTATTCTCAATTACGAGGAACCGTTAGATGTTACGCGTCCACCGGTGAGTGGCAGTTCCATGTGCTGTACACACATTTTCAGGCGCAGTTCGGCTGGATGGGGGCACCAAATGGTTTTTAGCCAAGTCTTGTGGAGGCAGGGCTAAATAGGGTTGTGTAGGCCGTACTCTTGTAACGGGAGTGACTCCTTTGTACCATTCCGCAACTTCACAGAAGTTTGCAGGTTTCACCAAAATGGGACCTGTTAGTTACCATGAACTAGTAAAAGAGCAAAACGCCCCTTCCACGTCGAACAGCGCTCATTTATCTTCGCCAAAATTCGGACGCTTGTGGCTGTTAATCTTTCAAATGATGCTGAGTATATGTTCGATATTTCAGGTCCCACAAGCAGCAAGCCCTTGTGATGTTCATCGAGAAGGATTGCGTGTTGGGAGGACGAATGAAACGGGTCCCAAGTAGGTATTTTTTTCTAGCGTTCCTACGTTGAATTCCTCATTGAAAGCACAAAATGACGGGAGGTTCTTGGGTTCCACAGCTTACTTTTGGAAACTTTGTCGAAACCTAGATAACCGGACAATTCGTCTCCGGTTGACCCCCTATAATGTCACACCAACCTCTCCACCTCAACCTCTCCTTCTAGCCGTTAGGCAGCTTTAGGCAGCGTTCAGACTTCCCGGCGGCAGCGCTTCGACTGCGAATTTCGACGTGATCGATGCACAGGGTACAGCATCGTTGTGCGAAACCCATAGGGGGGTCGTAATCTCAAGGGTCACTCAGAGCCTGGCAAATGCTTCGACATTTCAGTTGATAGTGGGAGTGGAGCTATGGAAGTCAAGATGTTAAAAAATGAAAATTATTATGAGTGTATTCTTTACAGATTTAACTGCTACGTTTAACAGCCCTCTTTGCGAAATCCCCAAAAATGGGTTCGTACTTGGCCGCGGGGACATGGGGAGTATCGCAAAAGTAGGCTCGCTAGGCATCAAACAGTACAAAAGTGTCATTGCTAAGTTTGATGGAACGGACGGAAAGCTGCAGAAGACCCGGATGTAAATAGGACTACAAAATAATAAAAAATTGATTAGCAATATAGCAAGAATAGCAAGAATAAATAAATAAATATCAGTTAATAGCATGAACTCGTAAGTACGTAGATGACTGAATAATACGCCTAAACAGATTCCTTTCCAAACCCTAAACAAACATCTGCTTGCATGGATAAAAGCACCTGAAATCAGAATTTACACCTTTCCACCACCTCTGCGTAGGAGCGTAATGCACGGCGCACACTCGGACCAAATCGATCAGTGATAGCCGAGCTCCTCTTTCACTCATTTGAAGGGAAATATGTGTTTTGAAGGCACACTAAAGTTTTCGAAGGTGTATCGTGACGATGGCATACAGGGATAGAACTTCTGAGTACTCAGAGGGTAGCTTTTTGGTAACCCATCTAAAATATCCTGATCTAGCGGGTCTTCAGGACAACTGTACAGCTTGTTGGAAAGAGAAACAGATAGGGCGCTTCCAAGACGGTCTTGGTCCTGATGAAAATGCGTTCGAAATAAGTAATCCTCGTGTGTAGCAAAAAACCCGCTTGCCATTTACCCCTAGCCGATCCGAAATATTTCACGAACGGGGAAACATTCAGATTGCAACTGGGTGGAAAACGCAACAGTAGGAACATTCTCGTTGCATGCTGCTAACCATTCATCAAAAGCCCCTCAAAGAGATCTAACCCCCCGAAAGACCCCAGGACGTTGGCAGGCCCAAAGACCGCGCTCCAATGACGTTTTTCCAATGAAAGCGGTCGCAACGTTGCGATCGATAATAGCCAAGTATAGAACGATATACTGCCGCCTGGTTATCCATTTTTTTTCATTTGGCTCCGCATTTTTTTGTATTTTTCATGTTTCGCTTTGTTGTGTCGTGCATGTTTTCATGATTTCCCCGTCACCATTCATTGAATGCACATCTGGGCCTGACACACCAGGGTACAGCATGGGATGTGCGAAATGTCGGTGTGAGTACGACCCCCCCCCCACGGCTTTTTCGCCGACGACGAGCAATGAGTATATAGTCGGCGAAAAAGTTGTCGAGCGGGGGTATACAATAACCATGCAACGTATATCCCACGGGCGTACAGAATGCATATAGTGCATATAAAACAAAAATTAATACGACCCCCCTTTTTCCACAAGAAAAAATCAACTATCAAAATAAATTTGTCTTACAAATACGACCCCTCCCCATGGGTTGACACAACGATGCTGTACCCTGGACACACCGACTTTGCGGGCTATTTTTTCTCCTAAGACAAAACTGTAGGCAATGCGAGGCTGTTGTTCAGCCTCATATTGCATGAGGCTGAAACAGCCTATTATTGCCTGGATTTTAGAGCAGAGTCCGCCTTTCAAAAATCCAGATTCCATTTCAGGAAGCCATTTGTGGTGAACATGCATCTGGTTGTCAGTTAGAGCAGGAGGGGGGGGGGGTCGTAACTGGACCCTCTTCGAGGGGAGGGGGGGGGGGTCGTACTCACACCGCCATTTCGCACATCCCCATGCTGTACCCTGTTCGCAACGGCAGCGCTTCGGTCGCGCATTCGACGCGATCGATGCAGTTGAAAGCATGTGCGCATCGATCGCGCCGAACGCGAGGCGCTGCCGTCGCGAAGTCTGAACGCTGCCTTATGGGAGCACACTTTGGTGGAGATATCATTGTCGTTTTCATTATAATCGAGAAAAAGTTAGCAGGAATAAATATGTTTGCATTTCGTATTTCAGAGCTGCCGAGATGTTACCGGAGCCCACCTCGAGTGACTCCAGGCGAACAACAGGACACGGAATCACTCGACGAACAGTTTCTGGACCATGTGTAGCTGCTCCACAAGTACCTGATCAACCTGGCGCTCAGTCGTTTCCGCCGAACTCACGGGAACCGCAGAATGAGGCTCCGGAGATGCAGCGGCCTCAAGCAGAAAGTCGCACCGCAGCATTACCACTTCAGCAGAATTCCACAAGACCTTGGTCAATCAAATGCGCATGCAGCGTCGTCAGTGCAACGGAAACATGCAGGTGCTGAAGCTGTGGTGGACGGCATTGGTGGAGCGGAGACAAGAAAATCGCTGCCGAAGGCTGCTGCTCCTGGGTTGGACGAGGCGAATGGCACCACTTCAAATCCCTCATCGGCACGCATTTCCGTCAAGCAGGAAAGGATATCCCTTGTGCTGAGCGACACAGTTCGACACTTCATATTCACTGCAGTTCAGCCAAGTGTATGTTAATTTTTCACATCCTTAAAAAATTATGTTCTCCATGTCTGACAAGAACTTTCAGGAACGATTACGCTTATCGAACATCATAAGTCGTTTGGGAGGAATTGCGGATTCTGGTGAATTGAGCGATGCTTGTACTCATCTGATCTGCGGAAAACTAGTAAGTAGACTTCTTTGGGCGCTTGTTCTTGAGTAGCATCTGTGTGCTCTTTCAAGAACCCGATCTAGGGAGGGGTCCTTTTACTGAAGGTCTCCATAAATGCCTTCATCGAGACGTTGTGGCACATTTCACACTGGCCATTTGGGTTGAGTCATTGGGACTATTGCGCGCTTTTTATTAGTGGCAAGGGGGAGGAACAGGACGGTGAGACCACAATACTCAAACAGTTCTCTCGCCCCTCCCTCAGTCATCGCACATTGGGAGGCTCGAAGGCAGTTTTGCTGGAGAAACTGGAGATTTCCTGAAAAAATCTCGGGAAAGTGGTAAGAAGTTGGCAGAGTTGAGTAGATGATCGGAAATAGAAAAGAAGAGGGGTCGTCCAGGGAGAGGACTTTTGACTCGAAGGGTTGCATTCTGCAAAATTTTACCCCTGAGGCAAGAGACTTGCCCTCACTGGATTACAGGCACGGTAAGGTGTAGGAAACCGATGCGGATAATGATGAATAGCAACTTTTCAGATCGTTCCAAAGCCTAATGGCAGTATTGCGAGTGGACGTTTGGAGTGTTTGGTGCCGATTTCGTGATCGAGTTTGCTGCTGGAAAATTGGCTCCGGTTAAGTCACCTCCTAAAAGCTCCCCCTGCATCAGTTTAGCTGCTTTCATTCACAGCTATGTGAATTGTTTTGAGTGCAGGCTTATATTTAGCTCGAGTACACGTGCAGGGTCTAGCAACCATTTATTGATCTAAAAAAAAAAGTTAAACGAATAAGAAGGAATTAATTGTCTATTGAAATGTTTGATGCGAGGCATACATTCTGTCTTGGATTCTCTCATTTGAAGCTTAGACGTGGCCAGGGTCTTCTCTGGGACAAAAAGAGAATATTTTCCCAATCCATCCACGGAGAAGTCTATTGGAACCAGCGCGTGAGGCCCAACCCTGAATATTCTTTCTATGCAATTAATTTTTAGGAGAGAGGATTTTGAGTGTAGCGAACCATCTCGTCTATCACTGCCATCTTGCCGTCGGAAGGAGGAGCAGAAATTGCAACAAGCGGGCAACAGAACGACAATTTTCACGCTAGCTGATCCAGATCTGTCGTCCGAATGGCGTTGAAATGGAGACAACAGCTCTTCGGGTTAAATTTCATATCTTGGTCATCGTCATGAACAGATATTACTAATTTTTTAGCGCCGGTGCATTTCATCGATGGCGGCGTGCGTTATATTGTTTCGATGAGGAGCAGTCTGGTCTGAAGTTCCGATGCTGAAAGCCGGTGGAGCGGAGTTGCAATTCCATGGCATGCCTTGAAGCGCTCACTTGAGTCTCCGTCCAACTCATGCTGTGCTTCGGTGTACAAGATGAATGGCTGTCAACACTTGAAGTGTCAGCGCTGCATTTCAGTCTTCATTATTTAGTGCTTGGTTCAAGAGATCCACTCTGCGCCCCGGCGCCGCAGAAAATACGTCAGGCGTGTACGGCGCAACGTAGCGTGCGCGACATCACTTAGCCGCGCAACCCTGGGACAAAATAGTAGGATTGTGATGCCGCAGGCAGCTTCCAGATTCGGACGTTCCGCTTGCAAGCGGCCACGCGTACGCCGCAAAGTTTGAACGCCTGCCTTAAGTGTGACCTATTCACCGTATGATTTGCTTTTGCAGCCTATCTGTCCCTCTTCGCCCAACCAGTTGAGGTATAACTTTTCAAGGCCTGGACAAAAGCGGAAAGACAAGGTGCACAAGACCAGATCATGTCAGAAGCGGCGCCAGCAGGGCGAAGGTTTTGAGAGGGCGTTCCATTTTTCTCACCAATCGTTGTCCCCTGTCGGTTCCACGGTTGGTGGAGAAAGAGCTGACGCCGCCCAGATCAGCCTCCTTGACACGCCTCAGAATCCGAAGCAAAACACTATAATTGTGCTCCTGCGCGGACCTTCTGACCGACACCTTTTTTTTTGGTGTGGAATTTGCAGAACAAAGTTATGAGTATTTGTGTTCAGGAGTTGCGAATGCTGGTGAGTGTTGGCGCAAAAGTCTTCTCACTTGAGTACATAGCAAAATTCTTACTCGAAGAAAATGTGGATGAAACCTCGTCCTATCATGCTGACTACAAGAAGTTCCTGCAGTATCGCAGAAAATGACCATGTGTTGTGAAGCTGTGCTGGCGTATTAGTGAGTATCGATTTTACGCGCAAAGGAATCGATAAACATCTCTTACACGTAATCTCCTACCAGGCGCCTGTAAATCAGTACCCTCTGTATCTCCCTTGAAACTTCCTTTTTACTAACATTCCTAATGCAGTCTTTTTGGGACAAAAAGCGCCTGCCACTTAAGAGTACTGTTCATTCAATAGTTTGTTTTTCCCATTTTGCTACTAGAAAATCTGTATGTCTCTTGGCTAAGTACCAATGAGCCTCATGTATCTCTCTACCTCCTTCTAATCGCAAATGTGAAATAGAAATTGTGTATTTGTAAATAAAGAATTTGATAGAACGTTTAGAACTGGGCTTCGGAAGGATGCGGATCCTACAGGGCTTATTCTGTTACTATGCCTAATCATGTTGAAAAATGGGTTTTTATTAATGAACCCTTTATTTTCATCAAAAAATCGAAACGGGAAAACATTAATGGAAAATTTACGTAATAGCTTTGGATGAAATTTCGATTGCGCTTCATAGTTGATCGTCCTGAAATGAATAGGTGAAGCATGGAAAAAATCGATATACAGTTCATATCGTCGCAGTCAGTCGAGGCGGGGTCGAGAGGCTTGGAATAAGGCTGCTTTCATACGTTGGGTCAGCTTCCACCAAAGTTCCAAGCGTACGCCAGCGCCTACTAGCCTGCAGCAGCGTTTCGCCGACACTCTGGAACTCGAGGAAAACTGAAAACGTTGGTGGACGCTGTCGGACGCTGGTAGGCGTTAGTAGATGCTAGGTCGATATCCATACTTGATGTCCTTCTTATTGTTAGTTCCTCGAGACGCTGATGGTCGCTGGCGGACGCTTGGTGGACGCTGGTAGGCGCTGGTAGATGCTAGGTCGATATCCATACTTGATAGCCTTCTTATTGTTAGTTCCTCGAGACGCTGATGGTCGCTGGCGGACGTTGGTGGACGCTAGTAGACGCTGCTTTACTTTTTGGCGTTTACTAGATTGAGATATCTATACCTTCTTAGTGGCTGGTGGACACTGTCGGACGCTGGTGAAGGCCAGTAGACTCTGGTGAATGCAAGATCGATATCCATACTTTCCTAGTCCCTCGAGGCGCTGATGGTCGCTGGCGAACGCTGATGGACGCTGGTGGACGCTGGTAGGTGCTGGCGTTCGCAGGATCCATATCTACACTTTCCTAATCGCGGACGCTGACGGACGCTCAAAACGGTGGTGGACGCTGGTGGTCGCGCTGGTGGAAAACGCATGAAATGTAAACGTATGAAACGCAAGCAATAAAAGCCCATCCGTCGGCCCGTTTTTCACACAGGCTATTTTCTTCCTCAATCCGATCAATAACCCATCACTATTGGAAGAAAAGGGGGCAGGAGGGGGGGGGGGGCTCATCCCGCCTTCCTGGCACCGCCCCAACTGAGCGACAAGACTCGCGATCTCACCCTCGCCCTATCACTGCCGGAGTTCGTCTGATGATTTCATTTTGGTGACGTCAACGTACTCGTCTAAGGACTTGAGATCCGTCTTTTCTTTACTACCTGCGTACTCGCTGCTACCTAATTTTTCTTTGCTTCCCATTCCCTCTTTACTACCACTTTTTGAAGGCCCAAGTATCTTTGACTGCATCAACATTCTACCACCAGCTTTTTCGAGTGTGTTCATTCCACTGATTCTTGATTTCTTTGCGCCGTACTTCGACCTCGTCACCTCCTTCTTCATCTTGCTCTTCTGCTTCTTGCCACCTTTGATTCCCTTCTTTTCATCTTCCAAATCACTGTCGAGTACATGCAAATCAGAATAGATCCTCGATTTGCGTTTTTTCTGCCCCTCGTCAGACTTTTTCTCTTCTTCACTCGATCGAGATAGTTTCTGTAAGAGACAGGTTTTCCAATTTGTTGTATGAAATGCGTAATAGTCTTTCAAAGGCAACTTGGACTCATAGAACTTCGAGGAAGACCTAGCATGTCAAAAGAGCTAAGAATGCTGGTAATAAAACATGGAAACAAGGGCACATCACTGCCAGGGGGATGGGTTCAGCGTGGCGCCAGACCGTTCCAGCAATCGTTGAAGTTAGCAGGAGACCATAATTAGTGGCAAATTAGCTGGCACCGGACCCAGAAGAACGGCTGAACAACTTTACATAACTCACGGAACGGGGTGGAATGAGCAGGGTGAAAGACTGTCTGAGTTTATCATGTCGACCCATACCATCCATGGTGAACTCGCAGTTCTCCTGGTGGACAACCGACCGAATCATCTTCATTCGAAGGTTTTGCCTGACCGATGTCGCTATTGTTCCTAAGTTCTACATGAGGATCCGACCACCATCTCCTTCGCGCCAAATTCCGTTTTTCGATGCAAAGAGAACCGCAAAATTCAAGAAACGAAGTCCCAAGATCGGTACCATTTGGGATCTTTTCAATTCTCTGGCTGAGGCTCTGGGAAGGAGTCCATCATCGACAACATCGACGAGGAATCAGATGGCTTGTTGAG
>MU915351.1:0-12286 GCA_036418165.1 Cooperia oncophora
CAGGTTCCTTCACTTCCGGTACGCTCTCTTCGCTAAAGGAGACTCGATCCTCGAAGGCAAACCTTGGTTGGGACGGCCCCAAGAAGTATAAGACTCCACCATTCTCGAAGCAGACAAGGGGGATCCAGAGGCTACCACCCGCAGTCTTGCGACAAGACTCGAATGTGCCTAACCCGGGTACCCTTGGTCAGTCTCCCCTTCTCCGCCCTCGTCAGAAGGAGTTTCCGGGAGACTGCTTAGTGGGGATGAGAGATGGGTCCTCTATGATTTCAACCCACACAGTACCGTGCGTCCCTCTCAAAGAGAAGATCCATTCTAGCAGTCCAAACCGGGCATGTATTCCGAGAAGGTTCTCCTGTGCTGCTCCTGGGACGCGAGGGGAATGCTGCACAATGAGCTGCCCTGTAAGAACACACGATCACCGCCACCATTTGCGTCGCTCAGCCCGAAACGAATGAAAATTGTTGGAGAAAAATGACCGAGACTAGCTTCTGGTCACATCGTTCGTAGTACACGAGACCCCGTACCTGCTGTGAAGACCTACCAAATAATTGAGGAGCAAGGCTGGAAGACCAAGCTCATAATATTCTTCTGACGTAGTCCCCTACGACTGCTACCTGCTCCGCCTCCTTAAGGCTTTCTTAGCTACGAAAACTTTCAGCAACTTTGATGACAACAGTCGAGGGGCGCTGACTACTCTACTCGCAGCCTTCTCACTTCTGGGAGGAGGGGAATGCTTGCCTGTCCATTGGGTGGAGCACTGTAGTGGCTAACTATGACGAGTATATTGTTGACTAATTCCCACTGTATATTGAGTTAGAAAATAAAAAAAAAAGTCACAACAGTGACAAGACTTTCCTTCCAACCTATACTATGCCTCATTGTTGCCTCCGAAATCCGATTACTTGATTTCCTTTATACCATTATGAAGGAAGGAATGAGTTTTCTCTGAATTTCCGTCTATTCAAGGAGTTTTACTGCTCGATGTATGGAAGAAAGCGAAAGCCTCCCACACATAAGGAGTGTGCTTTTCAAACGATGCTCAAAATGCGGTACGCTGCTGGAGCCATATTCGTAAGCAAAATGTTTGACCAGGTTAGTTTGTGAGATATGTCCTAATGAATTGAAACACTCACTGGAGATGATACTGTTACAGGCATCGAAGAACTCAGTTCTCGACATGGTGAAGGATTTGCGAGAAGCATTCGAGGAAATGCTTATCGCGAATGATTGGATGGACGAGACCACAAAAAAGGTCCGAGAGTTTCATTTCTGCAAGGGTTCCTATTCTGCATCTAATGCACTAGTCAAGTCATCAGAGAGCAAACGTGGTCTGCGTCCACTTTCCCGAAACATTAAAAATTTGGACAAAATAAGGGCACGCATCGCTGTGCAAAACCCATCGAGGAGAGGAGGAGGGGTTGTACTTAGTTGCTTGGGGAGGGGGGGGGGGATGGGTCGTAAGCGCAGGGTCAGTGAGCAGCAAACAGCACAAAGGTGTCGTCGCGAATTCGGCGGAGTGGACGCGCTGCAAAGGACCCGAGTGTGTGGAAGACTACAGAATATAATAAAATAATTAGTTAGCAATATCAGTAGTTAGCATGAACTCGAAGTACGTAAACGACTGAATGATGCATCATAAACAGATCGATCTTTCCAAACCCTGAACAAACATCTGCTTGCATGTACAAAAATCACCTGAAATCTGGAGTTACAACTTCGAAAGCCTCACCATCTCTGCTTAGAAGCGTAATGCACGGCGCACTGCACACTCAGACCAGAGCGATCGATGATAACCAAGCTCTAATTATACTCATTTCAACGAGCATATGTGTTTTGAAGGGACATCAAATTTTCATTGCATCAAAGGAATGAGCATTCTTACAATGGTACACAAGGGGTTGAGTCTTTGAGTGATCACAATTTTGCCGGTCAATTACCCGTCTAGAATCTCTTCTGACTAGGAGCTCTTCACGAACGGTACAGCACATTTTGGAATAGGAACCTATGAACTTAGTGATGGTGTTTCAGTTTTGCAAAGAGTTGCGTACGAAGTAAGTTATTGTCGTCCGAAGCATAAAAGCCCGCGTACGGTTTGTCATCGAAAACCCATCTAAATATTTCTCAAACAGCAAAATGTTCAGGTAACGGGTAGTAAGGAAATGGAACAGTAGAGAGATTGCTTCGACATGTCACTTTTCATTTTCAAAAGCCCCACACCTGTGAAAGCTTCACCCTCAGAAGGAACCCCGCGATTTCCACCCGTCAATACTATGCTCCACCGCCACTTGCGCTTTGATCTCAGCGTAGCTCTTGCGAATTGTTGCTGTTTGATCCTTATCGTCACAGCAAACAATTAGAGTCGGCAGGGGGAGAAGGTCGTACAACGGTCCTTTTTCGGGAGAATGGTCGTACACGGCCATTTTATACATTAGGCAGCGTTCAGCCTTATCGCGCTTGCACGCGCGTTGATTTTCGCGCTTACAAGCGCGCTCCAATTGTACCAGACCTCAGCTTCCCTTTATGTTCTTTCTTCCGGTATTCAATCCCTTTTTCACTGTTTCTCATTTCTACCTGATTCTTAGCTCCTCTTTTTCACTTTGACATTGAATTTTAATGTAGCTTGCTTGCGATCTGTCCGTGGATAGAACGAAAACAATTTCGTAATCGGGATCAACATGATGCACCACTGCAAGACATCAACATCAATAGCAACCCTGAGACTGAATAATTAAAGTCGAAAACGGTATACAAAATCATTATCACAGGTCAAAAACTACAAAATTCAATGTCAAAGTGAAAAAGAGGAGCTAAGAATCAGGTAGAAATGAGAAACAGTGAAAAAGGGGTTGAATACCGGAAGAAAGAACATAAAGGGAAGCTGGGGTCTGGTACAATTGGAGCGCTCTTGTAATTGTAGCGTGTTCAAGCGCGATAATCAACGCGTGTTCAATGGCGACAATCAACGCACGTTCGAGAGCGACAGTCAACACGCTTAAAGCGCGACATATCTGAATGCTCCTTACGATGCTGTTTTCTGGACGGAATTATTTTCCTAGCTGCTTAACCATTGATTCCTACGCAAGGCTGACCACCATTTCTTCTAGAAGCGTCCTGGTTTTCCGCAGCTTTAGGGCTCTGAAAATCCAATTTCTGGGCTACAAGGAAACCTTTTTCCATGACTAAATTACCTACTTACTCGATTTAGCAACGGAGGGCATTCTTGCTATCCACGACCATAGTCGAAAACAATCAGCATTGTCGCCGCTCCTGTTTGTGTAAAATTGGCGGAATCACTCCCCGGAAAACGTTGCAGTGCCATAGTTCTTTTCGAATGGGATGTAATGGAAGTCATGTTTAGTGGATTCGCCTCTACGTGACGAGTTCGACTGTGCTGAAACTGTCTGCATGATAACTGCTGTCAATACCTCAGATCGCGTCTCGAAAGTTGTCCCAACAACGCTAAGTTATGGACAAAAGCCAGACTCCAGACGAGTCTCCAACCCGCACCTCCCGCTGACAGGGCGAGTGCGCCAGTCCTTGCGTCACCGGGATCGCTCTCGTAGTTAGATGCCTCTTCTTTCGCCATAGCTTTACAGATGCGAGTTTGAGTCCCGTCTAGGCTCTGACGTTCCTTAATAGCTCAGCATTGTTGGTATGTGAAGCGTGCAGTTCCCACAAGTGGATGATGACCTTCTCTCCGAAACTAAGCGAGAATCCTATTTTCCGCCTGTGTGGATGGCAACAATGTTTAAAATCTCACTTCTTTGAGCTCTCAAATGGATCCCTTGATTCCTCCATTAGTTGGTGCATTTCAGATCAGATTTTAGCATGGTTTGAAACCGTTCTATGTTTTTTTTTCTCTGAGCGTGTATAGTGTGGTGAAAAAGCATGGGTGCTTACAAATATCATCTGCTTTCACGAATGTGCATTTTTTTTGCTAAGGAATTTTCTATTGGATATGCTACAGTATGTATGTATGTTTACGTTAGATACAAGAAAAACGAGTGTCGCCTTTGGCGTTCGACGCAAGACGCTTAGATGTGAGGACTGAATCGTGAGCACACCCGCGACGTAGCCCGTATTCTCAATCGTCCGAACAATTTTGTTATGTCGAAGTGAGTGTCCAAACTATAGTGAGTCTTCCACTTCCTTTTTATAGTATCCTTCACCCGAAAAAATAAGGTGGGCGTTATCTTCCCCCTTGCAGACAAACTCTTGATGACGTAGTCCGGGTATTTAGGAAATGTTCTATTTGCAGCCGCAATGCCTTCAAAGCCTCTCCTTGATAGGCCCAAACCTAGATTTATAGTTTGGCGTCAATATTGATGAGAAGGTCCTTATCTGAAGGTTCGAAAGATGACACCTACTGAAAGCAGCCACACTTCAAAAGTAAATCTGACCTTTCTTACTTTTTCCTGCCGAACCATGCAAGCTTACATTTAATTATCGCCGTTGCTATATTTGATGGTATACTATTCTTTATTCGACGACAGCGATTACTCCACGCACACCAACCGTTTATTACATCTCGTAATTTTTTCTTGGTGACAGTTTTGGTCAAGACGTAGTTCTGTGCATATAACTATGATGATTATACGCCCTATCAAGACAGTTTTTGAACCTAGTCACGACATATTGGATCGCTCACGTACGATTCTCTACTTTTTGTCATCGACTCTTACAGACTCGACTATAGGGTACCTCATTTTTGCTAAGTGAGGTGGGACCTTCAAGTTTTTCTACCTTAGTGATTTCATCTTTGAGCCAGTCACTTCAAAGTGAAGTTCTTTCACGTGACAAACAGGAGGTAGAGCTTCCAGCCATACAACTTTCCGTCGACTCCTGTCACAGCGGACAACATCGTCGAACAAGGAGACTAAGAAACCTCACCACTACGAAGACGTCGAAATGCGCTACCATTCTAGGGATGACGTTCGAGACTTGTCGAAGGCAGAGAAGTACTAGAAAAGGGGCTCTCGTTTTTCAGCCACCCTGAAATTCTCTGGACGCTTCTAGTATCAGTAAAAGTACTTCGAGGGAGCGAAGTTATGATCATCTTTCGAGCTAGAGGGAAGGAGTTGACTCGGTCCCTAAGAAAAAGTCGTTGAAAAAGTTTTTTGGCTAAGGTTGAAAGGCTTTCTTCTCTTCTCTTTCAGGTGGAAAACGAATAACAAATAAAGATATCATAAATGCAATAGTCAGAAAGTGAAGATGGATAGGATCGAGTATACTGAATTGATTACGAAGGGGCAGCGTTTTTCAGAATGCTTTCGACAAAGCACGAAAAATGCTCAGTTCAGTCCGAAATCGCCGCCTATCCAGATTTCTACTTGACAGCAAGAGCTTGACATGATTTACATTACAACGTGAGCTGGTTTTTGGGGGCGGGCGAGCGGGTGTTTCATTTTTTACGGGGCTACAAGCTGGAATATTAAGACGATTTGCTATTCTTCCCACTTTTTTTACATTATCCTGCCTGACAGCTAATGTTTTGACTTTCTGCTGATAGTTCTCCGTGGAGGCAACGGACTCGTACAGCGAGATGATAGAGAAACTGTCACGATGGAACATCGGAACGCGACTTAAAACGCCTAACCGAAGTTGTCGATCGAAATGAGTACAACTTTAACGCTGCGGTCGTCAACGCTCACTACGATTTCTTCTCCAATTCGATAAGTAATGGCTTCCTTCTGTCGAAGAAGAATGTTCCATACACTTTTTGATGCTACCGCATTGCAGAGTTTCCAGCCGCTATTCTTCAAGCTCCTTTCTTTCATCACACTTTTCCAAGGTGAGCCGCTTCGCTCTGAGAAGGTGCAAATGCCTCAAACTCGAGCGTTATCGCGGAATTCGGAATTAGGAGCAGCTAGTATGATTAAAGTAACACCATGAATCTCGAAAGTTGCAGAGCGCTCAATTATGCTGGAATCGGAGCTGTGATTGGACACGAAATTACTCATGCATTCGATGACCAAGGTGCTCTTCTGTTTGCGCTTTTTGTTCCAATGTATCACGTTGACTGAAGAAGGTAGCCTTTGCGAAGCGTAAAAACTGCTCACAACCGGTACCCTTGGCTATTCCTGAAAGGGTGCTAAGGGTGTCAATTTGTAAAGAAAGTCATTGCTTAGGTGGCGTAAGTTGTGCAGATTTTTTGTCGATGTTTTGGTTGTCGTTTGTATGATCGAGTCACGTTCATTTGATGAATCTGAAGACCAATTGAGTAAAGGGACTCTTGCTTTCAGCCTGCATTTTCCATTCAGATGTGGATCATCAATCGAATTACTTGTTTCCTCTATGACGTGCTGAAGCCAACGTGTGTACAGCCGCAGAGTATCTCTGCCCTCCCACGCAACCTTTTACCAGTCAGCCATTGTGATTTCATACCATCGTTCACCAACAATGAACCAACAAGACCATCGTATAGGGCTAGAAATTCTCTGGAATAAAACTTAGCAAAACTTTTCATTTTAACTTTTCATCTTTAATGTGATATTTGGAGTGAGAAAAAACGCCATTTCCTAGGCCAACCCAAGTATTAATATTCAGTACACTATTAATGTAGTCTATTGACCAATGGTGGCCGTCGGTGGAAGCGCTCGCTTACCATCAGCTTGAGGTGTAAGGTAAGCATTTCCAGGTGTTGGCATTATTTGCTACAGGGGGGGGGGGCTGTTGTTTCCAAGAGAACGTACAAAAGACAGTTGCATTGAGTAATTGACTGGAAAAAAACGTATTAGTGAATGGGTCCAGTCAGTTGGTCACTCCCCTGTATCCTCTTACTCGTCATCGTAAGGTTAGAAGCTATTATCCTATCATATCACATACGGGGGGGGGGGCCAAAAAAAGTCATTTTTTGCCTCCATGACTTTCAAGGCGCTATAAGTTACACTTTATTAAATTTTTATCGGACATTTTTACTACCATATTAAAGAGCACATTAAATACTATAATGATACTCCGCCACAGCCTTCTGGAGGAGCGCCATCGAGAGATTCGGCCGCGCGAAAGTGAGTGGGTACCGGAGTTGAGCGAGATCGTTGATTTCTCCGCCACTGTAGACCACCCTGTTGAGCTCCGCCCGAACCGAGTAATTGAGGGGGTTTAGTTCAGGACCCCCGCTTAAATACTCCATCTTTTCCAGGTACTCAACGTTCTTCCATTCCAAGTAGGCGAAAGTTTTTCCAACGCCCTTCGATTAAATGTGTTGTCACCCAATCCTGTAGCAGTACAAAGTTTCCAAGAAGGTACGGGCGACGACATGAAGATGGGATATTCTCCTCGAGTTGCTCGATGTAGCCACCAGCGCACACCCTCAGTCTGGGGCCCACGAAGAAAATATCGGTTCATCCATTCCAGGTACGGCCGGTCCACACCATCAACCCGCGCCTTGGTGAATGGGGTGAAGATGATGTCCTGGACCGTAGCGACGTTGCCGGAGCTGCTCGATGTTTAAGGTCTTGCAGATCAAGAGTACTGGTCTCCAGGTAGCTATCCATGGGTGATTCCATTCAAGAAGTTCCGCAGCTGTTTGGAGGCCACGTGAATTCCAAAGGCGTTCTCCACTCAGGCCGCGACTGGAGATGACTTCATATTTTGGTGTACATGAAGGTGAATGGCGGCAGCCGGCTCCTGCTTATAGAGGAAGATCTTGGGTATCTTCCGCCCTGGTACTCATATCCACTTCCTCTGTCTGGGCTGCGAAAACTTCGCTCATATGTGACTCGGCCGGAATGACTTTTTTTGCCCCCCCTGTATAAGTCGTAAATGTGTGGTGTGTGTGTGTTTGTGTGTGTGTGTTTGTGGTTGTATGGTGTGTGTGTGTGTGCTCACAAAATTCACAGCGCCATCCAGTGTAGTTACGAATGGTAATTCCAAAATAAAATATAGGGGTGGACAGCGAACACTTTTAGGTGGATGAAGGACGGGTATAACTGGTATTACAAGATTCGAATAAGGGGCCTTAGAAGGGGAGGGTGACCAAATTCGTGACAAGTTGCAGCAGCCCCGGGGACCTTGGTTTCAAGCAGTGATATGCCGTAGATGGGGGGCTGACAGGAGCTGATAACATCTGATAAGATCCGATAAGGGACCCTAGACGCGGGTGTCACCAAATTCTTAGCGCAGGTTGCAGCAACCGTGGGACATTGATTTCGAGAAGTGGTGTAGGAGAAAGGGGTGGACATGATCAGAAGCTGATAACACCTGTAAATTTGATAATGGGGACATTAGAACGCGGAGGGTCACCCAATTCCCACACATCGGCTGCAAGTTGAATTTGAGATTCGTCGGTTCCGAAGATGCGTATACAGCGAGGGACAGGGTGTGATGACAAATCTTAACACACATATGATAGCATTTGCATAAGGGACTTAGATGCCCGGAGGGCCACTAAATTCTAGGCAAGGTTGCGGGTCTGTGGACCTTTGCCTCCAGAAAGTTGCGTAAGGGAAGGGCGGACACACTTGACGGTGAGACGATAGTGACTTAAACAAATGAAAACCTCATCATGCGACAAATCACGCAACACTCGCAATACATCCACTACGCGATTGAATATGATCCAGTATACAGGGCTCCCAGTAGTTCGCACACAACTCACTCCTGGGCTTTATCGTTATGACATCATGTACGGCCGCTAAAGCAACTGGAGATCAGAAGCATGGCGGTTGTTTACTCAGTTGGCATGAACTGCAGCAAGTGGTTTTATCACTATGACTATCTTTCATCAACAGTCTGAGAGAGGACCATTCGAAGCTTAAACTGCCCGCAATGCGGGAGTGCATTCCAGAAAAAGAAACCTGCAGTAGTGGACAAGCAGCATAGCGTAGGTGCCGAATGGCTGTCCTCTAACAGGTTTGCTGTATTTTCGTGTGAGGGTTAGGGAGATTTTTTGGTAAGTCCGAGAAAAGAGTGGACCAAAGGATAGATTTCAGCGCTACATTGGGACAACGGTTACAATCCTACCATATATAATCGGCTATGTCCGTGCGTGTGCGTCTAACTCTTTGACACGAATATCATAGCGCCGGTTCAACTTCAACTCGCTGATCCAACTTTAACCCATTGCTCGAGCTATTTTCAACTATTTTTCTACATTTTGCTGGAAAATGAACTGTGACGGTTTGGCGTATTTTGCACACTCTACCTCGCCTAAAGAAAGAGTGCCTGGCGAAGCCAGGCCGGCCCGGCGAAGCCGGGCCGTGATAAAGAAGGAGGAGCACCCGGCGACAGCCGGGTGATCCGACTGGTTCTGCGAATAATGGAAGTGCATTTGTCTTTTCAACTTACCTCTTTCATAGCCATATTTGATTTCAGGTCAGCAGTTCGATGCGATTGGTAACATTGGCGACTGGTGGGACGCAGATGTTAAGAAAAAATATAAACAACGGGTGCAGTGTATCATTGACCAGTACGCTGGGATTGAGGTCTGTTTAAAACCTAAGGTCATGAGCATATAATTAGGTCAGGTCAGGTTTTATAGGTGCCAGGAACAGGTCGAAAAGTGAATGGTAAGCTCACTCAAGGAGAGAATATTGCCGACAATGGAGGAGTGAAGCAAGCGTTGAGGGTTCGCAGTGAATCGCTTTGAGTAGGCATGATTTTCTTTAATGAACTCTCCCTTAAAAACCAAAGATCGTATAGCTATGTTACCATGGGCGCCCACCTGACTAGTGCAACTGCAAAATCTTGGCGCATTAAGATGGCACGTCCTCAAGTAAATCCCCCTTTCGTTATAGGATAATAGGTATCTATCATAAAAGGGATCGGAGCGTAACGCGTTGTCTGAAAAGTCTAATGCATTGATGTAGAGAGCCTCAGCGAAAGTTCTCAGCTATCCAACGGTTTGTAACAACTTAATGCTGTCATGACTTCAGTTCATCCCTTTCAGCAGTTCCATTCTGATCCTCTCTCTTGCCGCTGATATGCGAACTTTCAGGCGTACGAGAGATATCTGGAGATATGCGGAGAAGAGAGGAGAATCGCAGGGCTGGATACCTACAACAACGAACAGATGTTCTTCATTGGATACGCGACAGTACTCTATTAATAGAAGATTCTTTGCGTTGCTCATTCCATAGCGCTAGTTTTTTTATAGATCTGGTGTGGCCATAAAACGCAGGACGAACTCATAAATATCATTCTTACCAATCCTCACCCTCCACGGCGGTATCGGTGAGCACCTTTTTCATCTTTACAAAACAAATAACACGATCGTACCTCGTTGAATGTTTCAACACCAGGTGGTTACGGTAGCCCGCATAAATAAGAGACAAATCAAGTTAAGATACCAGTTGAGACCAACTATGAGTCGTTGTCGCACACTCCAGTGACTTCTTCAATGGTAAAACATGAATTATGGTGACGGTTGTCACTGATTTACTTGGGAGTCGCCATGTGGCCATTCTTGTTTAGAGTAATAGGAGCATCTAAATGCATATTCGGCTTGCACATAAACTTCTTACAACAGTTTTTAGTTTAGGGGAGTCCATTACCCTTGATAGAGGCTTCAATATTTGATTTCCACAGTATTCGCCGCACAAGAGTAGTATGAACTCCCGCACTCTCAAAGAGCTTGATCTATTCTGTAGATAAAAACCATGCTGTAAGTCTCATTTCTGGAACTTTTTTGGTCATCTTTCTGTAAGACTATAGTGACCATCTGGTTGTAGTCTATGTGCTCCCCTTCATAAACTCCTTTGTACAGAGGTGCGTTAACCGATTGCCATTCGTTCGTGAACTCAGGTCCAGAAGTTCTTGGAAATCAACAGAAATTATCGTTCGCAAATAATTGCAGCATTTCAATCAGCTGACACCGACAAAACTGGCATCTACACTTTTTAGTAGTAGAAGATGAAACGCGACTAATTTCATTGTTTTTGTTTGGAGTTCGGGATACATCTGTGAGAATAAACACAATATATTTCGCTTTTTAGGTTTGTCAAGGTAAAAGTCTAACGTCTACTTCTAATCTTTGAAAATTACCATAGGATCACGACATTTCCGCATTTTTTCTTCAAGCAGAGCAAAAATTTTATAGCATCTACTGATTTTTGCTTCCATTATTTCTTCCAGATAAAATAATGAATTGTGAAACAAAGTCTGCAGCCCATAACGGAGCACTCGTGATAATTTCTGCATCGCGAATCATTGAGGGACAGTTGTCACCTTTGAAAAGAGTGTTGTTCTCAACTTTTGGTGCCCCTCGCTGCAGGCTGATAAAGACAGCACTTGTATTTTGCGGCAAGGTACATGCGCAAATCTCCAATGCCCTGAAAGATCCGATCAGCTGTACTGACTGGAGAAACTAGATCGTTTCCTACTACTCTGTTTCCTGCACACGATTATCATTTTCCAGGGTGAACCAGGTGCTGGCCAACCAGCCAGAGTTTGCTGCAGCCTTCAAATGTGCCGTTGGCACTCCGATGAATCCTACAAGACGCTGTGCTGTTTGGTAATTGAAACAACTCGCAATGTAAACATTTCACAACATGTCAGAATCACTTTTATATGTTGCTCCCGTTGCTGTGAAAAAAGTTCTCATATTCCGTCCAGATTTCTCTGCAGTAATCGGCATACAATTGCTTTCATGTCCGACCAATACGACGAAAGATCCGTGGTCTCGTTTTATGACCCCCTCAACTGTGTTTCATATTTTAGTTTCCTGCGGAAAAGGGCGTTTTAGGCAGTATGATTGTGCCACGGCGCCAAACCCGTTCTCTGCCAGTTGTTGAAGCGGGTGTGCGACAACAATTGGTAGAAAACGAGTGTTACGAATTAAATATATGATACAGTCTTGTCCGCTCGCGCGTTTCAACGACTGATGGAGAACGGTTTGGCACCGTGCCGAATTCATCTCGCCTTACAGCGAACTATACTATATATCAAACATATCCCAGGTACCACTTATTATCAAACACATTGGAAAGTAGCGCAAGAGAGCCGGAGGAGGGAAAAACTCACCCGGGCTCGTATGCGGCGCGGTTTTAATGTCACCGCAGCGGCGGTCGGAGGGAAGGGCAATAGCCTGCGCCTCCGCTATTGTGATCCGATCAGCAGCGGCTTATATTTGGAAAGAGAACGACAGAAAAGGGGCTTGAACAAACTCGACTATCAGGGCCGAAACTGACGAAATTGTTCTATTCGATTGTGAAAATGCACAAGCAGCTCCTACACAAACGTCGTAAAGTAAAAGGTCACACCCAACACTTGGCAATTTTCCAAAACCTACGTTAATCGTTTGCGTAAGAGCTGTTTGCATCTGTTCACAACTGAATGGAGCTAT